>ONZH01016825.1:0-298153 GCA_900303285.1 Rhinella marina | reverse complement strand
TAGAGATGAGCGAGTAGTGAAATATTCGAAAGTTCGAAATTCGATTCGAATAGACCGCGAAATTCGACTATTCGACCGAATATCGAATCCCATTAAAGTCTATGGGAAAAAAATGCTCGCCACTTGGAAATCTCAATTCGACCACTTGGAGGTCACCAAGTCCACCCTGAAACCTCAGAAAAGGATGCCAACACTGCTGGAATGCAACTGGGACAGCAGGGGAAGCATGTCTGGGTGCATATAACGCGCCCAAGTCGCACTATTACGCCACTATCACAGCCTCTCAACAATACACTCCAAAGACAATCTAACCTCTCTGTAAAGTGAGACCATACAAGGAAACCTTCTTTCCTCTACATTGCCATGGACCCCAAGCCAAACTAGACAAAAAAAGAAGATAAAATTCTGCACCCCTTAAAATCACGTTGCCTATGACAACCACAGATGGCATAGGCAAGGGGGAAAGCAAATAGACCCCACCCCTAATTGTCATTGTGTGTGTGTGTGAGATGTGGTCAGACATGTCTTCTTTAAAATGTAAAAACAACTCAAACACATGCAGAAGCCTTAAAATGCCCAAATTGTTGGCGCTTGAGATGTCAGTGACCCGACCTGGCCCAGTGTCATGTCTAGCAGGTAAAGCAGTGGGGATGTTGAGGGATGCGTAGGACCGCAAAAGGCAGGAAGAGGCCCGTGGGCTGGCCAGAGGCTCATGGAAAATTTTGTGGAGGCCCAAGAGGTGAGACGTCTTAAAAATTTGTGGAGGCTAAAGAGGTGAGACCTCTTAAAATTTTGTGGAGGCCCAAGAGGTGAGACCTCTTAAAAATTATGTGGAGGCCCAAGAGGTGAGCCCTGTTAAAAAATTATGTGGAGGCCCAAGAGGTGAGACCTCTTAAAACATTTTGTGGAGGCCCAAGAGGTGAGACCTCTTAAAAATTTATGTGGAGGCCCAAGAGGTGAGACCTCTTAAAAATTATGTGGAGGCCCAAGAGGTGAGACCTCTTAAAATTTTGTGGAGGCCCAAGAGGTGAGACCTCTTAAAAATTATGTGGAGGCCCAAGAGGTGAGACCTCTTAAAAATTTTTGTGGAGGCCCAAGAGGTGAGACCTCTTAAAAAATTTTGTGGAGGCCCAAGAGGTGAGACCTGTTAAAATTTTGTGGAGGCCCAAGAGGTGAGACCTCTTAAAAATTATGTGGAGGCCCAAGAGGTGAGACCTCTTAAAATTTTTGTGGAGGCCCAAGAGGTGAGACCTCTTAAAAATTATGTGGAGGCCCAAGAGGTGAGACCTCTTAAACATTTTGTGGAGGCCCAAGAGGTGAGACCTCTTAAAAATTATGTGGAGGCCCAAGAGGTGAGACCTCTTAAAAATTTTGTGGAGGCCCAAGAGGTGAGACCTGTTAAAAATTATGTGGAGGCCCAAGAGGTGAGACCTCTTAAAAATTATGTGGAGGCCCAAGAGGTGAGACCTCTTAAAAATTATGTGGAGGCCCAAGAGGTGAGACCTGTTAAAAATTATGTGGAGGCCCAAGAGGTGAGACCTCTTAAACATTTTGTGGAGGCCCAAGAGGTGAGACCTGTTAAAAATTTTGTGGAGGCCCAAGAGGTGAGACCTCTTAAACATTTTGTGGAGGCCCAAGAGGTGAGACCTCTTAAAAATTATGTGGAGGCCCAAGAGGTGAGACCTCTTAAACATTTTGTGGAGGCCCAAGAGGTGAGCCATAAATATATAAATTTTTTCTTATTTACGGAGCAATTCTACGGCGGTTAAGGAGGAGGAGGAGGAGGTGGAGGAGGAAATGGCACTTCATACAGATGGCACTTCACTTTTGGCTGCTTTCCACTGTTGGAGAAGCAAAGTCCGGGTCAATCCACTTGCTGTTCATTTTGATTAGCGTCAGCCTGTCGGCACTGTCGGTTGACAGGCGGCTGCGCTTATCGGTTATAATGCCCCCGGCTGCGCTGAACACCCTTTCTGATAGCACGCTGGCGGCAGGGCAGGCAAGCACCTCCAAGGCGTACAGGGACAGTTCCAGCCACGTGTCCAACTTGGAGACCCAGTAAGTGTAGGACGCCGAGGGATCGGGGAGGACAGGGGTACGGTCTGCCAGGGTACCCCACAACATCCGCAGATACTTGTCCCTCCTGCTGATAGCGGGCCCCGCAGTGATGGAAGTTGCACGAGGGGGTGCCCATGAACGTGGTCCCACACCTTGGAGAGTGTTCCCCTGGTGGCTGTGGGCCTGATAGATGTTGTGGGACTCTGGGAGACCCTCTCCTCTCTGCCCGCCAGCGATGGTGGGTGGGAAAATCTCCATCATGTTCTGCACGAGTTCCCTCTGGTATTCCAGCAATCGATTTGTCCTCTCCTCTACCGGAATAAAAGAGGAGACGTTATCTTTATACCGGGGGTCCAGGAGTGCGAAGACCCAGTACAGTTGTTCTCCACTATCCGGACAACACGTGTGTCCCGGGAAAAGCAGCCCCAGCATGAAGTCAGCCATGTGTGCCAGACTCTGAATAGGCATGACCTCACTGCCCCCACCAGAAGGATCACTTGCCATTTCCTCCTCTTCCTCTTCCGCCTCCTCTCCGCCCCATCCGCGCTGAACCAATGGGACGCACACAGCCTGACTGCTACCCTCGCCGCCCAGCATTCCTCCTCCTCTTCCACAGCCACCTCCACGTCGTCCTCCTCCTCCTCATCCCCTCCTCCTGCAACTGCCACCGTGAAGCAGACAAAAGTGTGGTCTGACTGTGTAGCTCCGTTGCGGTCTCCTCCTACCCCGCGTCTCCTCTGCGTGCAATGCGTTCTCCCTTATTGCGATGAGGGATTCTTTAAGGACGCATAGGAGCGGGATGGTTTACGCTCACTATAGCGTCCTCGCTGCTGACCTTCTTGGTGGACTCCTCAAAGATACGCAGTACATCGCATATGTCTGCCATCCATGGCCACTCGTGGTTGGCAAAACTGAGGGAAGCTGAGTTGGAGGCACGCGTGGATTCATAATCTGGTACTCCATCAATGCTCTCTGCTGCTCACACACCCTGGCCAACATGGAATAGGTGAATTCCAGCGAGTCGGCAGGTCGCACAACAGCCGATGTTCAGGCAAATGGAGGCGTTGCTGGAGTTTTTTTAAGCTGCAGCAGCTACAGTTGACTTCCGAAAGTGAGCGCACAAGCGCCGCACTTCACCAGTAGCTCTGCCAGGTTGGGGTAAGTCTTTAGAAATTTTTGGACTACCAGATTAAAAACGTGGGCCAGGCATGGTACGTGATTGAGTTCGGCAAGCTCCAGAGCCGCCACCAGGTTACGGCCGTTATCGCACACGACCATGCCTGGTCCTAGCTGCAGCGGCGACAGCCACATCTCCGTCTGCTGCAATATGGCGTCCCTCACCTCTGGGGCGCTGTGCTTCCTGTCGCCCAAGCTGATGAGCTTAAGCACCGCCTGCTGACGTCTCCCCGCGCCAGTGCTGCAACGCTTCCAGCTAGCGGCTGAGGGCGATGTTAAGGCAGAGGAGGAGGAGGAGGAAGAGGAGGGGGGTGTATCAGAACCCATGCTGGCAATCTTGGGCGGGGTGGTAGGTAGGCCGTCTCTGTTTGCGACCCCGTCCCCGCTTCCACAACATTCACCCAGTGTGCCGTCAAAGAAATGTATCGTCCCTGGCCGCAAGCGCTTGTCCACGAGTCGGTGGTCAAGTGGACCTTTGCGCTGACTGCGTACCTCAGGGCCCGCCTGATGTTACGCGACACGTGCTGGTGCAGGGCGGGGACGGCACTCCGGGAAAAGTAGTGGCGGCTGGGGACGGAATAGCGAGGTGCGGCAGCCGCCATCAGGTCGCGGAAGGCCTGCGTCTCCACAAGCCTAAACGGCAACATCTCCAGGGCCAGCAGTTTGGAGATGTGGCAGTTTAAGGCTTGGGCTTGGGGGTGACTCGAGGCGTACTTCCGCCTGCGGTCGAACGCCTGCGAGATGGACAGTTGTTGGGACGAGGAGTGTGAAGGTGCAGGCGAAGAGGCGGGGGAAGGGGAGGCTGAAGGAGAAGGCCCCAAAGTAGCCGAGGCAGAGGCAGATGTGGAGGTGTCCTGGCTGGAGGTCTGGACCGCAGTGGCAGCACACAACAAAGGGGAAGAGGCAGTGGCAGCAAGACCGGGCGCAGGTTGTATTGCGTTTGCTCTCTCCCACTCAGCCCAGTGCTTGACTTCCAAGTGACGCCGCATGCCTGAGGTGGTCAGATTGCTCTTCTCAGAGCCCCTACTCAGTTTTGAGTGGCAGAGTGTGCAAACCGCGCTCAGTTTGTCATCCGCACAAACATTAAAAAATCTCCACACCACAGAAGTACGAGGCCTCGATGGGGGAGCTTCGCGCGACTGCCCGCTGCCGGGAACAGCTTCGGCCCTGCTGGCTGTGGCCTCACTTCTCTGTCTGGACTGTCCTCTGCCTATGGACATCCCTCTGCCTGTGGACATCCCTCTGCCTCTGGACATCCCTCTGCCTCTGGACATCCCTCTGCCTCTTGCTGCCTTTTTCGGTGCTGCGCAGACCACCACCTCTCCACTGCTTTCCTCGCTGGACATCACCCCTGGCCAAGTGGGGTCGGTCATTTCGTCATCCACCACCTCCTCTTCCACTTCCTCACTCTGCTCCTCCTGCTGCCCACTGGACATTCCAACAGCCTCCCTTGATGGCAACTGCGTCTCATCATCATCATCGCTCATGATAACAGATGCTGGCTCAGGGTCCACATCAGCAGGAGATGGCGAAAACTCAAGTGTTTGGGCATCACTACAAACAAATTCCTCTGCTAGCTCCTGGGATTCTTCCGGCACATCTGAAAAAGGACCCGAAAAGAGCTCCTGGGAGGGGTCAATGGTGGGATGACTCTGTTGGCCAGGTGTGGAGGAAGGAGGGTCAGAGTGAGACTGTGTGGATGACTGGCTGGTGGACAACTGTGTGGAAGCGCTATCGGCTATCCATTGCACCACCTGTTCAACCTGCTCAGGCCTCAACAGCGGTGTAACCCGCCCCCTGCTTAACTGTCCATAAAGGCAGGGATTCTGGATGAGCGGGATCCTGGCTGACCCTCACCAGCACGCATTGTATCCCCACTGGCTTCAACAAGGCCCCCAACAGCATTTCCGCGCCCCGTCCTCGTCCCGTCCTATTCCGCTAGCCCCCGCCGCATTTTATTTTTTTTGGTTACAATATTTTGCCTTCACAGCCGTGAAATTACTTTGCAAGAGAACGCACAGTACAGTTGCCAATTATAATGCCTATATATTGTATATTTCAAGGTACACAGCCGTGTACTAAGTGATCAGACGGTGTGTATGAACACCAGGTTTGAGAAATTACTTTGCAAAGAGAACGCACAGTACAGTTGCCAATTGAAAGGCCTATATATTGTATATTTCAAGGTACACAGCCGTGTACTAAGTGATCAGACGGTGTGTATGAACACCAGGTTTGAGAAATTACTTTGCAAGAGAACGCACAGTACAGTTGCCAATTTAAGGCCTATATATTGTATATTTCAAGGTACACAGCCGTGTACTAAGTGATCAGACGGTGTGTATGAACACCAGGTATGAGAAATTACTTTGCAAGAGAACGCACAGTACAGTTGCCAATTATAAGGCCTATATATTGTATATTTCAAGGTACACAGCCGTGTACTAAGTGATCAGACGGTGTGTATGAACACCAGGTTTGAGAAATTACTTTGCAAGAGAACGCACAGTACAGTTGCCAATTATAAGGCCTATATATTGTATATTTCAAGGTACACAGCCGTGTACTAAGTGATCAGACGGTGTGTATGAACACCAGGTATGAGAAATTACTTTGCAAGAGAACGCACAGTACAGTTGCCAATTATAAGGCCTATATATTGTATATTTCAAGGTACACAGCCGTGTACTAAGTGATCAGACGGTGTGTATGAACACCAGGTTTGAGAAATTACTTTGCAAGAGAACGCACAGTACAGTTGCCAATTATAAGGCCTATATATTGTATATTTCAAGGTACACAGCCGTGTACTAAGTGATCAGACGGTGTGTATGAACACCAGGTATGAGAAATTACTTTGCAAGAGAACGCACAGTACAGTTGCCAATTATAAGGCCTATATATTGTATATTTCAAGGTACACAGCCGTGTACTAAGTGATCAGACGGTGTGTATGAACACCAGGTATGAGAAATTACTTTGCAAGAGAACGCACAGTACAGTTGCCAATTATAAGGCCTATATATTGTATATTTCAAGGTACACAGCCGTGTACTAAGTGATCAGACGGTGTGTATGAACACCAGGTTTGAGAAATTACTTTGCAAGAGAACGCACAGTACAGTTGCCAATTATAAGGCCTATATATTGTATATTTCAAGGTACACAGCCGTGTACTAAGTGATCAGACGGTGTGTATGAACACCAGGTATGAGAAATTACTTTGCAAGAGAACGCACAGTACAGTTGCCAATTATAAGGCCTATATATTGTATATTTCAAGGTACACAGCCGTGTACTAAGTGATCAGACGGTGTGTATGAACACCAGGTATGAGAAATTACTTTGCAAGAGAACGCACAGTACAGTTGCCAATTGAAAGGCCTATATATTGTATATTTCAAGGTACACAGCCGTGTACTAAGTGATCAGACGGTGTGTATGAACACCAGGTATGAGAAATTACTTTGCAAGAGAACGCACAGTACAGTTGCCAATTATAAGGCCTATATATTGTATATTTCAAGGTACACAGCCGTGTACTAAGTGATCAGACGGTGTGTATGAACACCAGGTATGAGAAATTACTTTGCAAGAGAACGCACAGTACAGTTGCCAATTATAAGGCCTATATATTGTATATTTCAAGGTACACAGCCGTGTACTAAGTGATCAGACGGTGTGTATGAACACCAGGTATGAGAAATTACTTTGCAAGAGAACGCACAGTACAGTTGCCAATTATAAGGCCTATATATTGTATATTTCAAGGTACACAGCCGTGTACTAAGTGATCAGACGGTGTGTATGAACACCAGGTTTGAGAAATTACTTTGCAAGAGAACGCACAGTACAGTTGCCAATTATAAGGCCTATATATTGTATATTTCAAGGTACACAGCCGTGTACTAAGTGATCAGACGGTGTGTATGAACACCAGGTATGAGAAATTACTTTGCAAGAGAACGCACAGTACAGTTGCCAATTATAAGGCCTATATATTGTATATTTCAAGGTACACAGCCGTGTACTAAGTGATCAGACGGTGTGTATGAACACCAGGTATGAGAAATTACTTTGCAAGAGAACGCACAGTACAGTTGCCAATTATAAGGCCTATATATTGTATATTTCAAGGTACACAGCCGTGTACTAAGTGATCAGACGGTGTGTATGAACACCAGGTTTGAGAAATTACTTTGCAAGAGAACGCACAGTACAGTTGCCAATTATAAGGCCTATATATTGTATATTTCAAGGTACACAGCCGTGTACTAAGTGATCAGACGGTGTGTATGAACACCAGGTATGAGAAATTACTTTGCAAGAGAACGCACAGTACAGTTGCCAATTATAAGGCCTATATATTGTATATTTCAAGGTACACAGCCGTGTACTAAGTGATCAGACGGTGTGTATGAACACCAGGTTTGAGAAATTACTTTGCAAGAGAACGCACAGTACAGTTGCCAATTATAAGGCCTATATATTGTATATTTCAAGGTACACAGCCGTGTACTAAGTGATCAGACGGTGTGTATGAACACCAGGTTTGAGAAATTACTTTGCAAGAGAACGCACAGTACAGTTGCCAATTAAAGGCCTATATATTGTATATTTCAAGGTACACAGCCGTGTACTAAGTGATCAGACGGTGTGTATGAACACCAGGTATGAGAAATTACTTTGCAAGAGAACGCACAGTACAGTTGCCAATTATAAGGCCTATATATTGTATATTTCAAGGTACACAGCCGTGTACTAAGTGATCAGACGGTGTGTATGAACACCAGGTTTGAGAAATTACTTTGCAAGAGAACGCACAGTACAGTTGCCAATTATAAGGCCTATATATTGTATATTTCAAGGTACACAGCCGTGTACTAAGTGATCAGACGGTGTGTATGAACACCAGGTTTGAGAAATTACTTTGCAAGAGAACGCACAGTACAGTTGCCAATTGAAAGGCCTATATATTGTATATTTCAAGGTACACAGCCGTGTACTAAGTGATCAGACGGTGTGTATGAACACCAGGTTTGAGAAATTACTTTGCAAGAGAACGCACAGTACAGTTGCCAATTATAAGGCCTATATATTGTATATTTCAAGGTACACAGCCGTGTACTAAGTGATCAGACGGTGTGTATGAACACCAGGTATGAGAAATTACTTTGCAAGAGAACGCACAGTACAGTTGCCAATTATAAGGCCTATATATTGTATATTTCAAGGTACACAGCCGTGTACTAAGTGATCAGACGGTGTGTATGAACACCAGGTATGAGAAATTACTTTGCAAGAGAACGCACAGTACAGTTGCCAATTATAAGGCCTATATATTGTATATTTCAAGGTACACAGCCGTGTACTAAGTGATCAGACGGTGTGTATGAACACCAGGTTTGAGAAATTACTTTGCAAGAGAACGCACAGTACAGTTGCCAATTATAAGGCCTATATATTGTATATTTCAAGGTACACAGCCGTGTACTAAGTGATCAGACGGTGTGTATGAACACCAGGTATGAGAAATTACTTTGCAAGAGAACGCACAGTACAGTTGCCAATTATAAGGCCTATATATTGTATATTTCAAGGTACACAGCCGTGTACTAAGTGATCAGACGGTGTGTATGAACACCAGGTTTGAGAAATTACTTTGCAAGAGAACGCACAGTACAGTTGCCAATTATAAGGCCTATATATTGTATATTTCAAGGTACACAGCCGTGTACTAAGTGATCAGACGGTGTGTATGAACACCAGGTTTGAGAAATTACTTTGCAAGAGAACGCACAGTACAGTTGCCAATTATAAGGCCTATATATTGTATATTTCAAGGTACACAGCCGTGTACTAAGTGATCAGACGGTGTGTATGAACACCAGGTATGAGAAATTACTTTGCAAGAGAACGCACAGTACAGTTGCCAATTATAAGGCCTATATATTGTATATTTCAAGGTACACAGCCGTGTACTAAGTGATCAGACGGTGTGTATGAACACCAGGTATGAGAAATTACTTTGCAAGAGAACGCACAGTACAGTTGCCAATTATAAGGCCTATATATTGTATATTTCAAGGTACACAGCCGTGTACTAAGTGATCAGACGGTGTGTATGAACACCAGGTTTGAGAAATTACTTTGCAAGAGAACGCACAGTACAGTTGCCAATTATAAGGCCTATATATTGTATATTTCAAGGTACACAGCCGTGTACTAAGTGATCAGACGGTGTGTATGAACACCAGGTATGAGAAATTACTTTGCAAGAGAACGCACAGTACAGTTGCCAATTATAAGGCCTATATATTGTATATTTCAAGGTACACAGCCGTGTACTAAGTGATCAGACGGTGTGTATGAACACCAGGTATGAGAAATTACTTTGCAAGAGAACGCACAGTACAGTTGCCAATTATAAGGCCTATATATTGTATATTTCAAGGTACACAGCCGTGTACTAAGTGATCAGACGGTGTGTATGAACACCAGGTTTGAGAAATTACTTTGCAAGAGAACGCACAGTACAGTTGCCAATTATAAGGCCTATATATTGTATATTTCAAGGTACACAGCCGTGTACTAAGTGATCAGACGGTGTGTATGAACACCAGGTTTGAGAAATTACTTTGCAAGAGAACGCACAGTACAGTTGCCAATTATAAGGCCTATATATTGTATATTTCAAGGTACACAGCCGTGTACTAAGTGATCAGACGGTGTGTATGAACACCAGGTATGAGAAATTACTTTGCAAGAGAACGCACAGTACAGTTGCCAATTATAAGGCCTATATATTGTATATTTCAAGGTACACAGCCGTGTACTAAGTGATCAGACGGTGTGTATGAACACCAGGTTTGAGAAATTACTTTGCAAGAGAACGCACAGTACAGTTGCCAATTATAAGGCCTATATATTGTATATTTCAAGGTACACAGCCGTGTACTAAGTGATCAGACGGTGTGTATGAACACCAGGTTGAGAAATTACTTTGCAAGAGAACGCACAGTACAGTTGCCAATTATAAGGCCTATATATTGTATATTTCAAGGTACACAGCCGTGTACTAAGTGATCAGACGGTGTGTATGAACACCAGGTATGAGAAATTACTTTGCAAGAGAACGCACAGTACAGTTGCCAATTATAAGGCCTATATATTGTATATTTCAAGGTACACAGCCGTGTACTAAGTGATCAGACGGTGTGTATGAACACCAGGTTTGAGAAATTACTTTGCAAGAGAACGCACAGTACAGTTGCCAATTATAAGGCCTATATATTGTATATTTCAAGGTACACAGCCGTGTACTAAGTGATCAGACGGTGTGTATGAACACCAGGTTTGAGAAATTACTTTGCAAGAGAACGCACAGTACAGTTGCCAATTGAAAGGCCTATATATTGTATATTTCAAGGTACACAGCCGTGTACTAAGTGATCAGACGGTGTGTATGAACACCAGGTTTGAGAAATTACTTTGCAAGAGAACGCACAGTACAGTTGCCAATTATAAGGCCTATATATTGTATATTTCAAGGTACACAGCCGTGTACTAAGTGATCAGACGGTGTGTATGAACACCAGGTTTGAGAAATTACTTTGCAAGAGAACGCACAGTACAGTTGCCAATTATAAGGCCTATATATTGTATATTTCAAGGTACACAGCCGTGTACTAAGTGATCAGACGGTGTGTATGAACACCAGGTATGAGAAATTACTTTGCAAGAGAACGCACAGTACAGTTGCCAATTATAAGGCCTATATATTGTATATTTCAAGGTACACAGCCGTGTACTAAGTGATCAGACGGTGTGTATGAACACCAGGTTTGAGAAATTACTTTGCAAGAGAACGCACAGTACAGTTGCCAATTATAAGGCCTATATATTGTATATTTCAAGGTACACAGCCGTGTACTAAGTGATCAGACGGTGTGTATGAACACCAGGTTTGAGAAATTACTTTGCAAGAGAACGCACAGTACAGTTGCCAATTATAAGGCCTATATATTGTATATTTCAAGGTACACAGCCGTGTACTAAGTGATCAGACGGTGTGTATGAACACCAGGTTTGAGAAATTACTTTGCAAGAGAACGCACAGTACAGTTGCCAATTGAAAGGCCTATATATTGTATATTTCAAGGTACACAGCCGTGTACTAAGTGATCAGACGGTGTGTATGAACACCAGGTATGAGAAATTACTTTGCAAGAGAACGCACAGTACAGTTGCCAATTATAAGGCCTATATATTGTATATTTCAAGGTACACAGCCGTGTACTAAGTGATCAGACGGTGTGTATGAACACCAGGTTTGAGAAATTACTTTGCAAGAGAACGCACAGTACAGTTGCCAATTGAAAGGCCTATATATTGTATATTTCAAGGTACACAGCCGTGTACTAAGTGATCAGACGGTGTGTATGAACACCAGGTATGAGAAATTACTTTGCAAGAGAACGCACAGTACAGTTGCCAATTATAAGGCCTATATATTGTATATTTCAAGGTACACAGCCGTGTACTAAGTGATCAGACGGTGTGTATGAACACCAGGTTTGAGAAATTACTTTGCAAGAGAACGCACAGTACAGTTGCCAATTAAAGGCCTATATATTGTATATTTCAAGGTACACAGCCGTGTACTAAGTGATCAGACGGTGTGTATGAACACCAGGTTGAGAAATTACTTTGCAAGAGAACGCACAGTACAGTTGGCCAATTATAAGGCCTATATATTGTATATTTCAAGGTACACAGCCGTGTACTAAGTGATCAGACGGTGTGTATGAACACCAGGTTTGAGAAATTACTTTGCAAGAGAACGCACAGTACAGTTGCCAATTATAAGGCCTATATATTGTATATTTCAAGGTACACAGCCGTGTACTAAGTGATCAGACGGTGTGTATGAACACCAGGTTTGAGAAATTACTTTGCAAGAGAACGCACAGTACAGTTGCCAATTGAAAGGCCTATATATTGTATATTTCAAGGTACACAGCCGTGTACTAAGTGATCAGACGGTGTGTATGAACACCAGGTATGAGAAATTACTTTGCAAGAGAACGCACAGTACAGTTGCCAATTATAAGGCCTATATATTGTATATTTCAAGGTACACAGCCGTGTACTAAGTGATCAGACGGTGTGTATGAACACCAGGTTTGAGAAATTACTTTGCAAGAGAACGCACAGTACAGTTGCCAATTATAAGGCCTATATATTGTATATTTCAAGGTACACAGCCGTGTACTAAGTGATCAGACGGTGTGTATGAACACCAGGTTTGAGAAATTACTTTGCAAGAGAACGCACAGTACAGTTGCCAATTGAAAGGCCTATATATTGTATATTTCAAGGTACACAGCCGTGTACTAAGTGATCAGACGGTGTGTATGAACACCAGGTATGAGAAATTACTTTGCAAGAGAACGCACAGTACAGTTGCCAATTATAAGGCCTATATATTGTATATTTCAAGGTACACAGCCGTGTACTAAGTGATCAGACGGTGTGTATGAACACCAGGTTGAGAAATTACTTTGCAAGAGAACGCACAGTACAGTTGCCAATTGAAAGGCCTATATATTGTATATTTCAAGGTACACAGCCGTGTACTAAGTGATCAGACGGTGTGTATGAACACCAGGTATGAGAAATTACTTTGCAAGAGAACGCACAGTACAGTTGCCAATTATAAGGCCTATATATTGTATATTTCAAGGTACACAGCCGTGTACTAAGTGATCAGACGGTGTGTATGAACACCAGGTTTGAGAAATTACTTTGCAAGAGAACGCACAGTACAGTTGCCAATTGAAAGGCCTATATATTGTATATTTCAAGGTACACAGCCGTGTACTAAGTGATCAGACGGTGTGTATGAACACCAGGTTTGAGAAATTACTTTGCAAGAGAACGCACAGTACAGTTGCCAATTATAAGGCCTATATATTGTATATTTCAAGGTACACAGCCGTGTACTAAGTGATCAGACGGTGTGTATGAACACCAGGTATGAGAAATTACTTTGCAAGAGAACGCACAGTACAGTTGCCAATTATAAGGCCTATATATTGTATATTTCAAGGTACACAGCCGTGTACTAAGTGATCAGACGGTGTGTATGAACACCAGGTTTGAGAAATTACTTTGCAAGAGAACGCACAGTACAGTTGCCAATTATAAGGCCTATATATTGTATATTTCAAGGTACACAGCCGTGTACTAAGTGATCAGACGGTGTGTATGAACACCAGGTTTGAGAAATTACTTTGCAAGAGAACGCACAGTACAGTTGCCAATTGAAAGGCCTATATATTGTATATTTCAAGGTACACAGCCGTGTACTAAGTGATCAGACGGTGTGTATGAACACCAGGTATGAGAAATTACTTTGCAAGAGAACGCACAGTACAGTTGCCAATTATAAGGCCTATATATTGTATATTTCAAGGTACACAGCTGTGTACTAAGTGATCAGACGGTGTGTATGAACACCAGGTTTGAGAAATTACTTTGCAAGAGAACGCACAGTACAGTTGCCAATTGAAAGGCCTATATATTTTATATTTCAAGGTACACAGCAGTAGTGCCAAATATAGTTTGGTATGTAGCAGAGCACCTAATACACCACTAATGCCTCTCTCTGTCCCTACTCCAGCAGCTATCCCTGAATACGGCAGCCGTTCTCTGTAAAGTGTATCTTGTAGTAAAGCTATCACTGTACTGCACTATAGTAGCCCTCATAAGGGCTTTTAATCACGCTCCTGCCTGTCCAACAGCTAAAACCTGTCTCTCCCTTCTCCAGCCTCTGTCCCTGACTAAGTTCACGCAGCATATGCGTACGAGCAGGAAGAGCTGAGTTTTTAATATTCGAGGTCACATGGTTTTTCCAGCCAATGCATGTAGACGCCGTTTTCGCGCTGCCAGCGTGCTCAGCGTGCCTGTCATACCCCCCCTGCATGGTGATTGGTGGAAAAAGAGCGCCAGGGAAGGTGGGAGGGGAAACGAATTCTAAGTGCGCCATCGCCGTTATACTCGAAAGAAATCGAGCACGCCGAATATCGTAGTATTCGATCGAATACCAGCTCGATCGAACACTACTCGCTCATCTCTAATCAGAACCTGATAGGCCCATGACTCAGTGCTCCATTAGTCAGAAACACTAGAACACACAAATAGAGCAGCTGAGCAATCAGCCCACTACTAATCTCTCCGAGTACAAACCTGCTGCAGGGAGAAACAGAGCATTGCATGTTGTTACTAAGGATGCGATTGCATCACCAGGGGATGTGGCTCAGCAGCGCATCTCTCCTAACGCCGCCATACCAAGGCTGAGGATCGCGTCACTGGAGCCCGGACAGGTAAGTTTATTACACCACATTTTTGCGATAAGTGTGGGCTCTAGCCCATGATCTGTTAAATGCAAACCTTGTGGCATCATACTCAAGAAGACTAGAGGCTGTGAACACTGCAAAAGGATGTTCAACTTAGTCCTGAATAAAGGGTCTGAATAATTATGTTCATGCTAGATTTTAGTTTTTCCTTTTCAATAAATTAGTAAAGATTTCTAACATTCTGTTTTTACTTTCTCATTATTGGATATCGAGTGCAGATTGATGGGGAAAAACTTGATATTTTAAAAATTTTTAAAAACATAAAATATCCAAAAAGTGAAAGGATCTGAAGAATTTCCGTATGCATTGTATATCTCTGTTCTTTTACCTGAATATTGGAAATGTTATATTTTTTATTCGGTGAATGTGTTTGAAGGTAACAACAACCAATATGACAACCTGTTATCACATTTTCATAAATGTCTGCCACTGAACAAATGCCAGTATATCTGTAAGGAAAGCAGACTTAAAGGGGTTCTCCAGGCTTTTCTGAAAATCCCAGACTCTTCAGACCCTGTAGAGGAAAGATTATTTCCTCTGTACTTAACCCTCTGTCGGGCCTTCCTCCCCGATGCTGCTATCTCTGCTGCACAAAATGTTAGGGATATTTGGCTTTCGGGTGAAATTTATGGAAAGCGTAAAAAGTTCATGTTACAATGATATACCCCAGAACCTCAAAAATAAAAATGGTCCAGGTCTTTTCTAAAGTGTTTTTATCGTGCAAAAGTAGTAAAACATAAAAAAACACATATAAAATTGGTATCTAAGTAATCTTACCAACTCGAAGAACATGTTATATATATACCTCACCTTGAATGTTGTGAAAAAAATTTGTAGAAATGCTGTTTTTCCCCCATTCCCTCCTAGAAAGAGGCAATAAAATGCTTTCAATATATTAAGATAAATCTTCTCATAACTCATCTAAAAAAACACAAGACCTCATAAGGCTACACTGACAAAGAAACATGTTACGGCCCTCGAAAGATGAGGAGAAAAAAAACAAAAACAAGCGTTTTAAGCAGGATCTGTCCCCTCTCCTGACATGATTCTGACAAAATAATTCTGAGCATATTTTCTAATAATTCTATGTTGTTCCATTCCTGTGTTATCTCTACTACACATTTTTTTTTATAAATTTCCAACTGGGTGTTACCTTGTGGGGTTGGGTCACTGCACCCCCCCCCACACACACACACACACACACACACTATCCAATCAGTGCTGTCAGTGTCAGACTGTGTAACATAATAACAGTTTAAGGCTGAAAAAAGACATCTGTCCATCCACTTCATCCAAGTTGAACTAGGGACACACATCTTTGGCAAGGAAAATGGTAACACCCAGTTGTCAATTTATTTATACGTTTCTAGGAGGGAATAACAGAGGAACACAAAGTTACAAGAAAAGGTGCACCAGGATTGTTACGCTATGGGGAATAAATTTATTTACTAAAACAGATGTGTTACGATAGACAACCCCTTTAAAGAGGACCTGTTGCCAATCTTCTGGCGATATTTTGGCACACCCCTCCTCATGACTGAACATGAGGGAAGAATACTTATCTACTCCCCATCGCTGGGTCCTGACTCCTTCGCTCCTTGCAACACTCGTATTACACGCTGTGAACATCTGGTTGGACGCCACTCAGTTGGTCGCATAATGCAAAGGGTGCAGGTCACCACTGTGACCTGTCATTGGCTGCAGTGACGTCAAATTGGATGTTGACAGTGGGGGATCAGAGCTTTTCAGCAGGAGAGCAAAGGTGCCAGTACACAGTGGAGGGGAGCAGGTAAGTATGCTTCCCTCCGCAAGTCTGGCCACAAAGTGGTGGGGGGAGGTCGACCAAAAGACCCCCAGAAGATGAACAAACCCTTTAAGTTAGTATTTGCTACATCTGTATCTTTAGCATAGAAAACACCAGCTTCACCACCCAGACTCTGGTCACTGTTATGTAACTGAAGCTCTCCGAGAAAGCCTCAGTGTAAATGTTATGGAGACTCAGGGCAATGTATGTTTTTCCTATGGAACAAGATTAATTGACCTGGGAAACAACATGTGCTCCTGATTATATAATGTATGTTTGTGGGGAGAACGATAAGAATAACTTTTATAAACTAGTCCTCAAGAAACCCCAACGTTATGTGCAGTAGCTAATCATTCACTATATAGGCTTCTAAGACAGCTTTATGGTCTAGATGTGTCATAAATATGAATATTTAATATCCTGTTATAATATTTGATTCTAGTTTATTAATCACTGTAAGTAGCTCTCTGCATAAAAGTGAACCTTTGCCCAGGATTTTGCTTGCCCCAAAACAGCAGTTTGTGCTCTGGTACCTAGGGGCAGGGATGCACCTAGCCTTTCTGCTGTCTGAGGCGAAAACTGAAACGGCGCCCCAACCCCCCAATGCCAATTTCTTAATTTAACCCATTCCCTCCAGCCCCACTGTTAAAAACATACTTGGAATTCATTACAAGCTACAAAACATATAGAGTAATACAATGTCACATACTGTGTCCACTGTGCTTCCCAATACTATAATGCAGAAACAGATAATCCCCCTTCCGCTGACCCCCTCTTTGCCCTACCTGGTGCTACCTGAGGCAATCGCCTCACCTCGTCTCTGGTGCACCCCTGCATGGGGGCAAGAAATTTCAATTGTACTAAGACATTATGGAGGCCATGAAGCAGTGGCGTACATAGAGAAGTAAGGACCCCATAACAAGGATCAAACCAGGCCAGAAGGGTTTCTGCCTAGACCCTTTTCAATGACCTGTGGGCCATTTTTCCACTGCCTCATTTGCTAAAAGTTGTTCCTTTAGAGGGTAGAGTCCTGACCAAGTTTTCACCCCCAGTAGAAGAGGAGATAATCCCAACTAAGACTGGGCCCCCTCTTGCCCTGGGCCCCATAGCAATCGCATGGTCTGCCGCAATTGGTAGTTATGCTACTGCTGTGAAGAACTGTCTTGGTCTCTCATGACATGCATACAGTAAGTATTAATGTACAGAATCTTGGTTGTGCTGCCAAAACTCGTCTATCAATCTTGTTTACATTATTCCCACAGTCATGTCCCAAACCTTTGGTTCCCACTTGGATTAGTATGTAAGGAAGTGCCATTTTATACAGTGGAAGTACCTGTTTTAGTAACTACTGACATCCCCCATGTGTAGTACCCCAGATCTGGGAGTACTATTATTATAAATGGTTTGTAGTGTAATGCAATCTCATACTATACACCTTGTTCTCCAGCAGATGGGGCACAGTTAGCAGCCTTTGCCAACAGGAATTGAACTATCCCATTCCTCTCCCCTTGGTAAGAGTATGTTGGTCCGACTTCCTGCTAAGGGAAGTTAGAGCAGAGAGTGAAGATTGAGGGAGCCTGTGATCCAGACCCTGCTCCTTCAGACCTTGAGGATCCCAGAGGTAGCTCATCTAGGAGGAACATTCCCCCTGAGAACCTGCAAGGCCCCAGGCTAAAGAAGATTTGTAAGCTACTGTGTATTTGAGTCAACAGAGTGATCAAGCAAAAAAGCTGTAGAGACTTCACTGCAAGGTGTGGGGAAACATGTTAAGACACCACCACTGCAGTTCAGGACAGGTATAGCTAGAAGCCAGCATTATACAGTGGATACCTACAAACACATATGCCAGAGTACAGCCATAGGGAGGGAAATCAGGAGAGAGACATTGTCAGCTAGCGAACTTCTGAGTATTATCTTTTGCCACATTGTCAGCCACCATACCCCATGATCTAGGAGGAGAAACTGCACTTTGTATGAACTGCTGCTGGATGAGCTGCCAACCGGTTTGTGTACTCAGTAAAGAAAGACGTTCTACAATCTCTGCCTGGTTCCTTTCATCATCACCTTTTTCACCTCACTGAAACCCAAGGAGTAATGGCCTGAAGAAGCACACCGTGACACTTCATCATGGCTATTACCACTCCTATCCTCTGCACCAGCCCATCAGGGTCTCACTGCACATGTAATAACAATTCTGGAGCATCATTTCTTATGACTCTTATGCCTTTATTATCCATGCTAGACGTTATGAATTAATTGCCAGCAGTCTGCCATGAAGGTCCAGATGGGAAACATGAGAAGATGATTCCATGTTCTCCAACCACTACTGACTTCCAAGATGAACAGTCTCTATAAAGCACTCACACCCCTTTGAAACTGCTCAGAGATGACACTACAAGAAAAGTAACTATTTAAATCAATAACCACTTGTTCAGAAATTTCTAATGGTGTCCAAGGGGTTACACCAAGCATTACACAGAGCCCTTTCATTACAGGGATCCATAGAATAATGCAAACTTAACCTTAATTTCATTGTCCCCGTTAGAGGGGTTTTCCAGTTACACACACAAAAATAACTAGCATTCAACCTTGATGATAAAGTTCTGAGGGCCTTTTGATTCCTTCAGTGTAACTGCGATCTGTGACCCACGTCCTGTGTTTATGGCAGAGCCTTACCACACCTCAACGTCGACGTGAGTGCAGGAAAACAGATCAACAATCAGTATTATTAAAGGGGTTGTCTCACCTGAGACAATGGTGGCATAACGCTAGGATATGACCTCATTGTCTGATAGGTGCAGTTCCCACCGCTGGAACCCACACCTATATCGAGAACAGAGCCGCGAAAGTGGTGGAGGGTGCACTGCGCAGCCAACTTCCATTCATTTCTATGGGGCTGCTGAAAATAGCCGAGCACTGGCTCGGCTATCTCCTTTGGGCCTATAGCAGTGAATGTGGGGGGTGGCCGAGCAAGCGTGGTGACATCCCATTCACTACTATGGGGAAAGCCCTTGATGGTGGCCGGACTGGAGTCCTCCAGACAC
This sequence comes from Rhinella marina, assembly GCA_900303285.1. Taxonomy (NCBI): domain Eukaryota; kingdom Metazoa; phylum Chordata; class Amphibia; order Anura; family Bufonidae; genus Rhinella; species Rhinella marina. The sequence continues at coordinate 278,651 of ONZH01016825.1, read as the reverse complement.
CACTTTCTGGCTCCGTTCTCTATAGGTGTGCGTCCAGCGGTGGGACCGGCACCTATAAAACAATGGGGGAATATCCTAGCGATATGCCCCCATTGTCTCAGATGAGACATCTCCTTTAAAGGAGTGTTCTCATCTTAGAAAATGGGGGCATATTGTTAGAGTATGCCCCCATTGTCTTATAGGTGCGGGGAGCGCTGCGCCTGGAGGACCCCGGGTTTCTGGGGGTCCGGACACCACCAGGTGCAGCTCCCCGCTGCGCTCATAGAAATGAATGGGAGCGCAGCGCGCAAGCGCGGCCACCGCTCCCATTCATTTCTATGGAGCCGACGGAAGTAGCCGATCCAGCGCTCGGCTATTTTCGGCGGCCCCATGGAAATAAATGGAGGGCGGCTGCGCATGCGCAGTGCGCCCTTATTCAGTTCGGGGGCTCTGTTCTGGATATAGGACCCGCACCTATAAGACAATGGGGGCATATCCTAGCGATATGCCCCCATTGTCTAAAATGAGAATAACCCTTTCAGTGACAACTTATGTTGTTTCTTGCTAAATGATGCTGAAAATTGCAAAACTTAAATAACCCTTTAAGTTGTGCATCATATGCAATTACAAGAATATAGACAAAAACTTTATTGCCTCAGAGTAGATAAAGCAATCATTTCTGTGCCAGTACGTTATAGTGCTCCAGCTCCTGATAAAGAGGATTTACTTCATTTTAATACAATACTTCTCATTTCACTTAATTAAATTTCCTCATCCTATATTAATGTCAAATTTCTAGTTTTAATTCACCATTCAATATATTGTTTATAGAACTACAATGAACAATGTAGAAAAATCCACGTGAAGCGTTTCCTTGGTGGCTGCAGATAAAACATTGTGGAATTACAGACAGTAGCGCCTCCTAGTGGACCTGTCCATCTCCAGACAGTGAGGTGGATCAATGTGTACAGAGGTGTCCTCCCTTACCTTAGCTAAAATTTGGAAGGATATAATTATCACTAATTCAATAAAATATTGTGACATGCTAGCAAAGCACTTAACAAGCTCCAATTTGCAACACAACCACTGGGTGGCCCCACAGACACAGATAGGATAGACATCTCATGACACAGTATTGCAAAATCATTAAAAAAAAAAGCTTGTGCTACATATCTTAGAATTTGTTGAGCCAGAGGGAAAGGGAAGGAAAGAGGTATCTGTAACATGAATGTATGCAGCCAACAGACATTTTAATGGATCGGAGATTAGAGATAAAGCACAGTCATTTCTGAAGGACATAGCTACAAATGGAAAATATACTATCTGTCCAGGGTTACTAACCTTCTGTTTAAATTTTTCTGGACAACTGAACTAAAAATCACAGACAACCCAAAATTTTTAGGGACCCTTTTTAGAGACCACGTGTCGCATGGAGCGCCCCCTTTCTCTTAAAACAGCTAATCAATGAGGGTGCTGGATGTGGGGTGTCTCAAATTGTAATTAAGCCCCCCCCCCATAGTGAGCCAGCAGTAAACCTGCCCTCAAAGTGCCTCCGGTATTCATAAAGATCCCCATAGTGCTCCTAGTAGTAATAAAACCACCATAGTGCCCCTCTATAGTGCCCTGGTAGTTATAATGCTTCCTTATAGTACCTCCAGTAATTATAATTTCACTGTAGTATAGGTAGCCCCCTATAGTGCCTCCAGTAGTTTAAATAGTGTCCTATAGTGACCTCAGTAGTTTAAACAGACCACTATAGTGCCACCAATAAATAGCCCCCTATAGTGCCCCAGTAGTTTAACTAGCCCCCTGTAGTGCCCCCAATAGTTTAAATATCCCCCTATAGTGCCCCTAGTAGTTTACATAGTCCCGATTATTGCCACACACTGTGCAATCTCTAGTGCCAGACACTGTGCCCCCTTTAGTGCCACACAGTGTGTTCCTTTTATAGTGCCACACACTGTGCCCGCTTATAGTGCTACACAACATGCCCCCTTTATATTGCCACACACCGTGTCCCTGTTATGGTTCCACATACAGTGCCCCTTTTATAATGCCACACACTGTGTCCCCTTTATAGTGCCAACCATTATGCCCCTTTTATAGTGCCACATACTGTGCCCCCTTTATAGTGCCACACACTGTGTCCCCTCATAGTGCTCCACACTGGGCCCCTTTATAGTGCCACACACTGTGCCCCTTTATAGTGCCCTACTGCCCCATGGTCTGTATCTCTGGAAAATAAATAAAATCTTACCAGATTCCTATTCCATGCCGCAGCCCATGGCGTAGGGCGCATATCACTTCCAGGTCAGCCTACAGTCTGTGACATAGCTCTGTCCCAGCTCTGTCTCGCGTGCCACAAGATGATGTCATCCTGAACACGCAGATGTGATGACGTTGTGCTTCGGGGTAGCAAATTGATTTAACCTGAAATAGTGCAAAAAAACTTTAAAAAAAAATTTTTTACCTGCTACTTTGCTTGCGATGGGCCGGCTGCCGCCATCTTGAAGATCTCGTCCAGAATCCCGTGCGCGGTGACATATGACGTAACCATGCCTGCTGGCATGATGATGTCATCTCAGGCCACGTGAGATTTTGCGCCAGATCTTCAAGCAAGATGGGGGTGGCCACAAGCAAATGGAGCAAATGTAGCAAATAGAGATGAGCGAGCACTAAAATGCTCGGGTGCTCGTTATTAGAGTCGAACTTTTCCCGATGCTCGGGTGCTCGTTTCGAATAACGAACCCCATTGAAGTCAATGGGAGACTCGAGCATTTTTGCAGGGGACCAAGGCTCTGCCTAGGGAAGGCTGGGTGAAAACCTGGAAACCTCAGAAAATGATGGAAACACCACAGAAATGGACAGAAAACAGCAGGGGCAGCATGCATGGATGCCTCTGAGGCTGCTTAATCCCACCATTACCCCAAATTCTCAGGCAACAGCCTGGTGGTTACCCTCATGGCAATTGTGTTCACCCAGACCAAGAAAGGCGAGGCAAATACCCATCACAGGGAAGCACCAAAATAGGTGCAACGAAGGTCCATCACCGCCTGCAGGTGACACCACTGCTCATGCTGGCACTGCAGCTGACATCAAGTTTAGTATCTGTTCTTATCAGTTGCTGTGGCTGTTGGTGGTAAAGTGGTGAGCATAGCTGCTTCCCAAGCAGTTGACCCGGGTTCTTAAAAGAAGAACCAAAAAAAAATCAGTACAATATCTAATACGTCCCCTACCTGGGTAAATTGTTTGGAGAGAGGGCCTGTAGGTGGGGGGAAGGAGGTTTCGCTGGAAGAGCCAGAGGAGTGCCCCCTGGGCTAGCGTGTGTGGTGGTGACAACAGCCAGAATGGATTTTGAAAAACTGTTGCATCAACCGGTATGGTATCGATTCTTCTCAGTTTAATACCGTATACGTCCCCTATCTTGGGACCTTATATTTCATGGATTTTTCGACCACGGAAAACAGAAAAAGAGCTTGCTCTGGCCAGGGGAGTATCTTTCCCACTGCAGCTAAGGGGACGTGTCCATGCTCTGCCTATCACAGGTCAGGAGGCAATTAAAAGAAGAAAAACAAAAAACATCAGTACAATATCTAATACGTCCCCTATCCAGGTAAATTGTTTGGAGAGAGGGCCTGTAGGTGGGGGGAAGAAGGGTTCGCTGGAAGAGCCAGAGGAGCTCTGGGCTAGCGTGTGTGGTGGTGACAACAGCCGGATGTAGTTAGAATGACGACGCAGGACCCCAACTTAAAAATTTAGCATCAACCGGTACAGTCGTAAATTATGAGATTGATCAAGTGTGGTATGTATACTACTCAGTTTAAAACCGTATATGGCAGCTATCCGGAAAAATGGTTTGGAGAGAGAGAAAGATAGGACAAAGACGTAAATTGTTTGGAGAGAGGGCCTGTAGGTGGGGGGGCAGGCTGGGGGGAAGGAGGTTTCGCTGGAAGAGCCAGAGGAGTGCCCCCTGGGCTAGCGTGTGTGGTGGTGATAACAGCCGGCTGTATTTAGAATGACGACGCAGGACCCCAACTTAAAAATTTAGCATCAACCGGTACAGTCGTAAATTATTAGATTGATCAAGTGTGGTATGTCTTATATGTATACTACTCTGTTTAAAAACGAATATGGCAGCTATAGGGAAAAATGGTTTGGAGAGAGAGAAAGATAGGACAAAGACGTAAATTGTTTGGAGAGAGGGCCTGTAGGTGGGGGGCAGGCTGGGGGGAAGGAGGTTGAGCTGGAAGAGCCAGAGGAGTGCCCCCTGGGCTAGCGTGTGTGGTGGTGACAACAGCCGGATGGAGTTAGAATGACGACACAAGACCCCAACTTAAAAATTTAGCATCAACCGGTACAATTGTCAATTATGAGTTCGATCAAGTGTGGCATGACTTTTAAATGGATATTGCATGTGGTCACGTACTCCCTGGAACCCCATAGTCACCCCTTCCCTGATGTGCTAGCCCACAACATTCTCTGCCCCAATTCGCAAGACCTTTTGCTGTTTCCGTGTGCTGACAGTGTGGATTTACCAGTGTTGTCTGAGGAGGTGGTGGACAATGGCGAGACACAGGTGTCGGGGGGTGAGGTAGTTGTATGGGAAGCAAGTTACAGTGGGGACTCCTTGGGGGGACTTTCTCATGATGGGACAGATTCAACTTGGGTGGATCAGGCACAGGAACAGATCAATTTTTTTGGTGTTTATTTAACTTTTATTTAGCAAAAATAACCACAGAGATATTTATTCGTTATCTTCTCTGCGCAGTCTGGCGTTGGGGTTCGTCACTTTGATGGCGAGCTGTGCCGCTCTCTCCATAATGGTCTTTAGGTTCTTAGATGGAGACGTTGTCGGCGATTTCAGTACAGAAGGACTTGTTGCTCATCAACAGAACCTGGACCTCCTTGACATTGTGGACCAGGAATTTGCGGGTGGACCAGGAATTTGCGGAACCCTGTTGGCAGCATGTGTTTGGTCTTCCACTTGCTACCGTATCCAATGTTGGGCAATATAGATACGCAGGTAATATTATTTTTCACACCTATCCCAAAAATAATAATTTACGCAGTTTGCGCAAATAAAACTGGAAACTGGAATTGGAGAGAGGGTCTGTAGGTGGACCTCCGGAAAAATTGTTTGGAGAGAGGGCCTGTAGGTGGACCTCCGGAAAAATTGTTTGGAGAGAGGGCCTGTAGGTGGAACTCCGGAAAAATTGTTTGGACAGAGGGCCTGTAGGTGGACCTCTGTAAAAATTGTTTGAAGAGAGGGCCTGTAGGTGGACCTCCGGAAAAATTTTTTGGAGAGAGGGCCTGTAGGTGGACCTCTGGAAAAATTGTTTGAATAGAGGGCCTGTAGGGGGCCCTCCTGAAAAATTGTTTGAAGAGAGGGCCTGTAGGTGGACCTCCGGAAAAATTTTTGGGAGAGAGGGCCTGTAGGTGGACCTCTGGAAAAATTGTTTGAATAGAGGGCCTGTAGGGGGCCCTCCTGAAAAATTGTGGTAAAAGAGTGCCAGTTGGACCTCTAAAAAATGGCGTTTTTTGGGTCAGCGTTAGGCAAAGACGATATGGAGGAGGAGGAGGAGTAGGAGGAGTAGAGAAGAGGAATCGGATACATAAGTTATTTAAATCTTTAGCTGCTTTCCCCTGGAGGAGATTTGAATTCCGGTGAAATCCAGGCTTTGTTCATTTTAATAAGCATCAGCCTGTCAGCGCTGTCAGTTGACAGGCGTGTAAGCTTATCGGTAATGACGCCACAAGCTGCACTGAATACCCGCTCTGACAGCACGCTAGCGGCAGGGCAGGCCAGCACCTCCAAGGCATACAGCGCCAGTTTAGGCCACGTGTCCAGCTTTGAAACCCAGTAGTTGTATGGAGCAGAGTGATCGCTACGGACGTTGGTATGGTCAGCTAGGTACTCCCTCACCATCTTTCTGTACAGCTCCCCCCTACTCTGCCTAGACTGGGGACAAGTGACAGTGTCTTGCTGGGGTGACATAAAACTGGCAAAGGCCTTGGAGAGCGTTCCCCTGCCAGTGCTGGACAAGCTGCCTGCTCGCCTCCTCTCCCCCGCTACTTGGCCCACAGAACCATGCCCTCTGCCGCTAGCGGCATCAGATGGGAAGAATTGTTTCAGCTTGTGCACCAGGGCCTGTTGATATCTATTCACTCTCATACTCCTTTCCTCTGCAGGGATGAGAGTGGAAAGGTTCTGCTTGTACCGTGGGTCCAGGAGAGTGAACACCCAGTAATCGGTGTTTGAAAAAATTCTTCTAACGCGAGGGTCACGGGATAGGCAGCCTAACATGAAGTCTGCCATGTGCGCCAGAGTCCCAACACGTAAGAATTCCCTCTCCTCACTGGCCTGACTCTCCATTTCCTCCTCCTCCAAATCCTCCTCTTCAACCCATACACGCTCAAGAGTTAAGGACTGAGCACTGGTACCCTCTAATGTCTCGCCGACATTCTCCTCCTCTTCCTCCTCATCCTCATCCCCCTCCTCCGATACGCGCTGAGAAACAGACCGGAGGGTGCTCTGGCTATCAAGCGACGTATCTTCCTCCACCGTCTCTTGTGACAAGCGCAAAGCATCCGACTTGATGCTGAGCAGTGAGTTTTTCAACAGGCAAAGCAGCGGGATGGTGAGGCTGATAATGGTGGCATCGCCGCTGACCATCTGTGTTGACTCCTCAAAGTTGCTCAACACGTGGCAGATATCAGACATCCACGTCCACTCCTCATTGTAGACTTGAGGAATCTGAGTGACCTGACTACCAGTTCTGGTGGAAGTTGACATCTGGCAGTCTACAATCGCTCTGCGCTGCTGGTAAACTCTGGATAACATGTTTAATGTTGAATTCCATCTCGTGGGCACGTCGCACAACAGTCGGTGAGCGGGCAGTTGTAGGCGGCGCTGCGCTGCCCTGAGAGTGGCAGCATCTGTGGTCGACTTGCGGAAATGCGCACAGATGCGGCGCACCTTGGTGAGCAAATCAGACAGATTGGGGTATGTCTTGAGGAACCGCTGAACTATTAGATTGAACACGTGGGCCAGGCATGGCACATGTGTCAGTCTGCCGAGTTGCAGAGCCGCCACCAGGTTACGCCCGTTGTCACACACAACCATGCCTGGCTTTAGGTTCAGCTGTGCCAGCCACACATCGGTCTGTGCCGTGATGCCCTGTAACAGCTCTTGGGCGGTGTGCCTTTTGTCACCTAAGCTCAGCAGTTTGAGCACCGCCTGCTGGCGCTTACCCACGGCACTGCTGCTGCGCCTAGAGCTACCGACTGAAGGCGCCGTGCCCACTGATGGTAATTCGGTGGAGGAGGAGGAGGAGGGGTCGGAGGAGGAGGAGGAGGCATAGTACGTCTGAGAGACCGTGACCGAGGTAGGCCCCGCTATCCTCGGTGTGGGCAGTACATGAGCGGCCCCAGGGTCATTCTCGGTCCCAGCCTCCACCAAGTTAACCCAATGTGCCGTCAGTGAGATATAGTGTCCCTGCCCGGCAGCACTTGTCCACGTGTCCGTGGTTAGGTGGACCTTCTCAGAAACAGCGTTGGTCAGGGCACGGATGATGTTCTGTGACACGTGCTGGTGTAGGGCTGGGACGGCACATTAGGAAAAATAGTGGCGGCTGGGGACCGAATACCGAGGGGCAGCCACCGCCATGAGATTGCGAAAGGCCTCGGTCTCTACCAGCCTATAGGGCAGCATCTCCAGGCTAAGCAATTTGGAGATGTGGACGTTGAGGGCTTGGGCATGTGGGTGGGTGGAACTGTATTTCCTCTTGCGCTCCAGCGTCTGCTCGTGCCGGGGTCCTGGGCAGGGGGTTGACTAGCAGAGGCAGCGAGTGACGCAGGGGGTTGACTAGCAGAGGCAGCGAGTGACACAAGGGAAGGAGCAGTGGTGTGACCCGCAGGAGGTGGTGAACGGCCTTGGTTCCATTGAGTGGGGTGTTTAGCACTCATATGCCTGCGCATGCTGGTGGTGGTTAGGCTAGTAGTGGTGGCACCCCTGCTGATCCTGGTGTGGCACAGGTTGCACACCACAGTCCGTTGGTCATCCTCACTTTCTTTAAAGAACCTCCAGACTTGCGAACATCTAGGCCTCGCCACGGGAGCTTCACTATGTGAAACAATTGCTGCTGATGCACCAGCTCTGGCCCTGCTTCTCCCTCTGGCCACACCACTGCCTCTTACAACCTGTTCTGGTGCAGCACTCGCCTCCGCCTCAGAAGCACTGTCTTCACTCGGCATATCAACCCAGCTTGGGTCAGTCACCTCGTCATCCTCCGATTCCTCAGTCTGCTCCCCCCTCGGAATTCCTCCCCTAACAACAACGTCACCACTGTCTGACAACCGTGTCTCCTCATCGTCCGACACCTCTTTACAAACTTCTTCCACTTACTCAACATTGTCATCATCATCACCCACAGACTGCGACAGTTGGAAAACTTGGGCATCGGGAACGAGGTCAGCAGCAACCTGAGAAGTGGTTTGTGACTCTGGGAAGGGTCCAGAAAACAGTTCCTGAGAGTATGCCGGATCGCATTCCAAATTTTCCTGGGAGGGGGCAGACTGGGGGATAGGAGGTTGAGGTGGAGGAGCCAGAGGAGTGCTCCCTTGGGTAACATGGGTGGACTGCGTGGAAGACTGACTGGTAGACAAATTACTTGAAGCATTGTCCGCAATCCACGAGTTCAGCTGTTCACACTGTTGTGGTTTCAACAGTCCTCTACTACGTGTCCCTGTAAGTTGAGACATGAAGCTAGGGAGTGTAGCTCTGCGGCGTTCCACAGCTCCCTCATCAGCAGGTACTGTCTCACCCTGCCCAGGACCACGGCCTCTGCCCCCTGCAGTAATTGAATGCCCACGCCCACGCCCTCGTCCTCGACCCTTAGCCCTGGGGTTCAACATTTTTTGTATATAAGTGTATGATATAAAAAAAAAAAAATAAACGGGCCTGGTGTACTGAAACCCACAAACTTGTTCAGTCTGGTTGAATTAAGTGACGTACAGAAAGTGTCACCTGGACAGAATATACGGATTGGAGCGAGTGTGCTGAACTGTGACACACAGAAAGGTTACATGCAGCTGAGTAAAATGGATTTGTATCACTGAGCTAAAACAACAAAAAAACTAATTTTTTTTTAAATTTTGTTTTTTTGGGAACGTGACGTGCAGGAACTATCGGAGACCTAACTCACACCCTGTTAACGGTGGCTATTTAGACTGCGACCCAGACAAATGTCGCACAGAGAGTTTTTTGGATCAAGCTGTATACGTTACTGGTAGCAAATGACTTGGTTGTATTCTGTGACGTACAGAAAGTGTCACCTGGACAGTATATATGGATTGGAGCGAGTGTGCTGAACTGTGACACACAGAATGGTTCCACACTGCTGTGTGCAATGGATTTGTATCACTGAGATATAACATAAAAAAAGGGGGTTATATATGGCGATAGCTGCACTACTAGTGCCAGCCAGCCAAGCCAGGAGACCAAAAAAAAAATGTCTTCTAGCCCTTAGAAGGGCTGTTGGGTTCTTTGTGGGTGATTCCTGCCTAACAGAGAACTAAATGCAGGCCCTAACACTGTCCCTGAAAGGCAGCAGCTCTATCCCTAACGACATCCAGACGGCATCTGAGCCGAGCACCGCGGCCAGTCGGTAGTATATTCCAGGGTCACCTGATCAGGCCAGCCAACCCCTGCTATCGACATGTAAGGGCCCCACGTGATGCTGGGTGTACCGTACAGTCTCCTGGCTTGTGATTGGCTGTGTTTATAGGCTCCAAAAAAGCACGATGCGGAAGTTGCCATTTCCTCGAGTATGGCGAGATACTCGTCCGAGCAGCGAGCACTTACGAGTACCCTAATACTCGAACGAGCACCAAGCTCGGACGAGTATGCTCGCTCATCTCTAGTAGCAAACTGATTTTTTAAAATTTTTGTTTAATTTAACACCGGATTATTGCTATCAGATGCCGCAATCATGTATGAGGGGTACAATGATAGGGGTCAGCGCAATCTCCGCTCCCTGTCATTGCACCCATTACTTACAAAGAAATGCGCTGCGTGACGAAATAATTAATCACAAACCAATTTTTCTTTGTAAAATTCTGCAAAGCAGCTGAATCGAATTTTCAAATACTTCAATCATCTCTACATTTCTTGCCTGCATTTAGATAAAAGACTTGGGTGTAGCTGTAAGATACCACGTGCAAGACAACAGGGTATGGTGCAAAAAGAATGCACTGCAGGGTGCACCGCTCAAGGCTGTGACACATGGAAATTTTTGGTCACCCCCCTGTTTTGTTTATTCTGCTGTAAATGAAATATGTAGGACTCAGGTCCCAGTCTTTAGTTGAACCAAGTCAATCTAGAATCCCCATTGACCAGTGGGTGCCGACATTGCACAACAAACCAGCTTGCATCTGTCTGGCAAAATTGACTATGACCCTTATCCTTAGTAAGAACCCTTCTCTGTCACACCATGTGGCTGCAGCTACAATACACACTACTATTCTGTGCTGCAAGCCCTTACATTATATGGGGCAATGACACCTTGCATCAAAAGTGAACACTATAATACCCATAAAAGTACATGTAAACAAGGAGGTAGAATGCGTAATAGCACATATTTTAATAAAATACAATGAACGTGTCTTGAACATAAAGGAAAATGTCACACCATACTTAAAGGGGTTCTCCGGGAATTTAGAAAATGAAAATACTTAAATATTACTTCATTATAAATAAATTCCCAAATACCTTTCATTATTTATAATGTCTCGTTTTGTTTAGGGAGCAATCGTTAGGAGAAACAAAATGGCCGCCATTCTATTAGTACACACAAAACCTGTCCTAATCATACAGGAGGACAAGTTACTTCATAATACTGAGGTAAAGAGCTGCCTCATCCTCCTCTCCTACTTGTCAGGGATTATGATCCTGAATACAGATGATAAGAACTTTAACCGAATCTCTGTAGGAATGGAGTTCATGAGGAGACATGAAGTACAGAGAGGATGGACAGGACAGACTGTGGTAATGGAGACTGCATACAAGAGCTGCTGCTTATTACCCACATCCCCACCTCCTCTCTGTACTTCATGCCTCCTCATGAACTCCATTTCTATAGAGAATTAGCTGAAGATTATATTGAACTGTATTCAGGATCATAGAAGAAGATGAGGCAGCTCTTTGGCTCACTGCTCAGAAGTAGCATGTCCTCCTGTTTGATTAGGACAGGTTTTGTGTGAACTAATAGGACGGCGGCAATTTTATTTCTCCTAATGATTGCTCCCTAGACAAAACAAGCCATCATAACTAATGAAAGGTATTTAGGAATATACTGTACTGTATTTATAATAAAGTAATATTTAAGTATTTTCATTTTCCTAATTCCTGGAGAACCCTTTTAAAGCAAGAAACAGTGGGTGATGTTCTGGGCATACAACATGTAATTAATGGCAAAAGGGACCCAGCATGCATGTGGAACCAAACACCCCCTTATTATACGGAAGCCAAGGTTGGCACATAACAGGTAGGAAATAGTGTTATGTCCCCGTTCTACAGAGATCACCTGGACCGGGCCCAGATAATTTTGTACAAAATATATTTGCCAAGAATCTCTAATTTACCAAACAAGCATAGCATGAGCTCCAGAATACTACATATCTCTAATATCTCTATGGCATTTTGTGCTTTATCTGGTTAGCAGTGTGCGGTTGCATTGTATGTATTTTCCTTTTCATTGCAATCAGCCATAGCAACGTGCACCTGCGCATTGGGATGTTCTGACTGAAAACCCCTCTTTTTTTAACATATAATTAATACTATAATTTGCCCAAAGGCTGGCATAAGCCCACACAGGTCAAAGAATGGCATTTTATTTTTTATTTTGGCAAAATGTATGGTGTTGTCTAGGACTAGTAATATGAATATTCTCCATTGTAGAGCATTTGATATTTGACACTTCAGTTTTCTGCTTTTTATACTTTTCTTTTATTGAATATTCTGCAGCAATAAAAAAAGTCAATGCAATAAGTTAATATAAACCTTAAAGTCTGTCTGCTGCTGTGTCTTCTGTCTATCCCAGGAGATTCCACTAAGTCTTCTCGTACAGAGTTCTTTAATGATAAATAATCCACAATGTACTGCGAGGTCAGGACGATGTCACCACCATGGCAACATGCAAACATCTATGTTTTTCTACTTCTAGAATTTTACCTGCAATATGTTTTATTTTATAATCTGTTTTTATTTAGGTGTTATTCCAGTAACTCCCTATCCTTAAGTTATTCCCTATAGACTGGATAGGGTACAACTAGCTGATTGGTGAGGTTCAACTGCTGGGACCCCGACCAGTCCTGAGAACATCTCATCTTAATGGAGTCTCAGGTCAAGTACGCATTCTGCCAATCCATTCATTGGAATATCATCTGGATAGGTCATCAATATCTGATCAGTGGGGGTCCAACTCCTGGTACCCTTGCTGATCAGCTGTTTGACGCACCCAAGGCAAGTGCTGTGGCCTTTTTCCCTTCCTTTCTTCCTTCTCTTCCTTCACCTCCTTTCCTCCCTTCACTTCCTTTCCTCCGCTGCTTCCTTTCTTCCTTCCCTTCCTCTCCTTTCCTTCCTTTCTTCCTTCCCCTCCTTTCCTCCCTTCCTTCCATCCTTTCCTTCCCTTCCTGTCTTCTTTCCCTTCAGAGATCAACGTTCATAAAGAGACAATACCCCAGGACTAGGGTTTCAGCTATCGATTATTTTAGCAATCAAGTATTCTACCGATTAATCTAATGATTAATCAAGTACTCTAATAAGAAAAAACTAATTAAAGGAATGTTTTCCTTTATAAAAACTCATCAGCCTCCCCATGCCATCATCAGACCTCTGTGCCATGAGACCCCTCCATGCCATCAGTCCCTCCATGGCATTAGGCTCTCCCCAGTGTCATTAGTCCTCCCAGTGCCATCATTTCCCCCATGCCATCAGCCCCCCCAGTGCCATCAGCTTCCCCTAGTACCATTATCTTCCCCATCCCACCAGGCCCCCATGCCATCAGTCCTTTGTGCTATCAGCCCCCCCATGCCGTCAGTTACTCCCCATCCTCCTCCTAGCCATCAGTCCCCAGTGCCAGTGAAATCAAATACTTATCTTTCATTTTAGAGGCGCTGCCGATACTCCACAGCTCTTCCATACTCTGCTTCACACGCTGCACGGTCCTCCTGACATCACACAGCGTCAGGTCATAGTGGGTGCTGAGCTGCACTACTTCCTTACGATGTGTGTACATCTGGAGGACATTGCAGCGCAGTGCTGTCCAGCAGGAGACAACGGAGTGATGAGTAATAGAAAGAGCTTCACTCACGCTCTGTGGTCACATGGTACAAACGAATCCTTGATGCAAAAAATTTGCATCAAGGATTTTTTTGGGTCAAGTTAATCGATTGATTTGATTAATCGTTTCAGCCCTAGTTGAGACTGACAAATAAACTGAAGGAGAAAACTCAGTTGGGACTAGTTGGGACTGACAAATAAACTGAGAAAGAAAAATTGCGGAATAGGTGCGGGCCCGTTCAATTCAATGGCCGGCACGCGTTCTTGCCGAGCCGCGCTCCATGCTGCGGCTCCACAAGAAATTATAGAACATGTCCTATTCTTGTCCGCAATAACGAACAAGTATAGGCATTTTGAACGGTGCGCCCAGCCGTGTGTTCCGCAAATTGCGGAACAAACGCCGGGTGGCATCCATGGTATTGCGGATCAGCAATACTACGGCCGTCTGAGCTGAGTGAAGTGGCCAGCAAACCCTGACATTCTAGTACATACATTCTACAGTTCAGTTAACAGCATGTGCCAAATCACTCAACATGGCACAAGCCATTAATGAGTGGTTAAATGTGCTGGATTAAAGGCTTCCTTCACATTCACTGGCACTTGAAAATTTGTGAACCCTTCAGAATTTTCTATATTTCTACATAATTTTGAGCTAAAACTAAATCACATTTTCCAACAAGTCCTTAAAGTAGATAAAGATAACCAAATCAAAACGGTCAAAAATATTACACATAGGCCATTTAGTTATTGAGAAAAATGATTCAATATCACAAGTCTTTGAGTGGCAAAAGTATGTAAACCTTTGCTTTCAGTATCTGGTGTGACCCACTTTAGCAGCAATAACTGCAACTAAACATTCCCGGTAATCATTGATTAGTTCTGCACATCGGCTTGGAGGAACATCAGCCCATTCCTCCATGCAAAGCAGCTTCAACACTGTTCTGTTGGTGATTTTCTTCCATGACCTGTTTTCTTCAGGTCCTTCTACAACATTTTTATTGGATTAAAGTTAGAGATGAGCGAATCATCAAAAATTCGCTTCGGCGAATAATCGTCGAATTTATGACAAGATTAGTTCTTAATACGAATTTATTCGGCCGAATTTGCGTTAAAAAATAATTGTTGTTTTGCGAACATTCCTGCAGAAATTACGAACATACAGTCTAAGTGTAGTTAAAAGTACGCTACTGAACTGAATGCGTAAGCATTAGCGTACAAAGTGCGTACGAGTCCTTAGCGTACTATTGACTCGCGGTTGTGTCATATGCACGCAGGAGGCTAGGCTGCAGCGTACAGTCCTCAGCAGAGGCAGTCCATATGAGGTACAAAAGTACTAGCTATTCGGCTAAGTGCATAATTTACTAAAAACACCATACAATAACTGCATAATAGGACACATTGCAGTACCTGAAAAAGAATACACACATGGGGCTAAAGTACTTGAACATAGCTGAACCTTTAAAAATATTATTGCTAAAATACTGCAAAGACATAATTATGCAAACATTTTAGTGCAATCAATTGCACATTTGCAAGCATAATAGGCTCAGATATACGTTTGAGTCTCTCCTCATGGCTGCTTGGCACACTAGAACTCATCGTCCAAAATTCAATTGTAGTTCACATGAGGTAATTTTGTAATCCAAACAGGTAACGTGTAATCCACATGGATAATAGAAAATAGAAGCAAATAGAGAAGGGGGCTCCCAAATAACCTGAGAAAGTGGGAAAAAGGAAAATAGACATGCTTAGGCGCAACTGGGAGTTTTCTGCAGAATGGGGGGGGGGTGTCCTGACAAGCCATGGCCATCTGGGTGAGAGTCAAACAGGGGGTAATACAAACTAGATAAACTAAAAATAAGTGCCAACTAGCTCTCACCCGTCAGGTGCAGTCCATGTTCTGGCTCCCATAGGCCCTCCAGAGCTGTCCTTTAAATCAGCCAAACTGACATCCAGTAGAAGGTTTCCTCAGATGAGGGACCTGAAGTCCTCCTCGCTGGAACTGCTACTGAATGACATTAGAGGACGTTTCTGTCTCCTGTAGGCCAAGCTGGCTGCCGTGGTTGAGCTCCACTGCCCTTTTCTGCCAGAATTCGGACTTGACCGAGTGGTGGTCAGACTGGTGAGTGCTGCAGCCACTTGCGCCTTCACTTTTCCGGATACTCCTGCCGGGACAGCAGGGGTAAGGACTTCCGGCTGCAGTGGTTCAGGTAAGGCTGCACTCAAGGAAGAACCACCAGCTCCCCGGGCTGCTGCTGAGTTAATTTTTCATGGTAGTTGGTACTGGATCACCATGTACTGGAAAGTAAAGGATGATGTCGTCAGCTGACCTAGATGAAAGGACTGTGGTGGTGTTGGCAATCCCTGAAATGGTGGGTGCCATCTGGTGACTCCTGTAGGCAGCGCATGCGTCCTGCCCCTGCTGGTTCCTCCGGCCAAACTTCTGGTGTGATGTAGGGACCAGGGGCTTAGACAATAAGGTAACCCCGGCAGCAAAGGGGCCTTTCAAGGATGCCATGGGGGTATATTCCACCTGATCCCCCACATATAGGCTGTGACGGGCTTGGGGCAGGTACAGCCGTTTCACTGACATGCGGCCGACAAAGTACTCCTTGCCGTCCTCGTCATCCGCAAGGAATCCACAGCCTCACTCCACTGAAAGCCATAGGACGGTTCCCTTTCGCCGTTCCAGTGTAGGGTCTCCTGGCCTCGGATGGTCCAGTACTTGGATGACCCACTACTCCACTGAATTCTTGTAGTCCCATAGGGTCTGAGCGTGGGCCGTCACTGATGCAGGCACAATGGGATTCTGCCGCATGGAAGGTGTTGTTCTCCTCCTGGGCGGCGAAGTGGACGCACCAGCTGGCACGGCGAACATCGAGTCAGGAGTCGGTGGGATTCTCTTGGCCAATTGTGACACTGTAATCTCCTCTGAACTGGACGGTGGGTCGGGGTACTCGCTACCAAACACCATCTCTCCCCACTTTGGTCGCAGTTGTTTTGCCATGCTGTGGTATCTTGTTCACCGCTGGCTTGAACTGGAGAGGAGGGCGGAGAAATGAGAGAGGAGTCTTCACTCCCTATACGTGCAAATAGTTAGTTCCCGGTGTGCCGGGCTGGTTTTTCCAGCTTCTGAGGGGGTGTATCTTCACTTTCCCACTCTTGAGGGGGTGTATCGTCATTTTCCCGCTTCTGGGGGCCAAGGGGGGGGGATGAGGCAAGAAGAATGCGTAGATAGCGTATGTTAGCATTCAAAATTTTAAGAACATTTACAAATAATACAAAGCAAATCTGAATAAATCTGGATTCGCTTCGGAGTAGGAAAAAAAAGGAGAATTCGTAACAAATCTACGAAGCAGCGAATAGATTCACTCATGTTTATTAATTAATTAATTAAAGCGAGGACTTTGACTTGGCCATTCCAAAACTTTTACTTTATTCTTCTTTAACCATTTTTTGCTAGAACGACTTGTGGGCTTACGGTCGTTGTCTTGCTGGATCACCCACCTGCCTCTATATATGGAGACTAGAAGTCTACAAAAGGATTTACAATGACGAGGAATTTGAAGAAGGTTGTCTACTTTTTCAATTTTTTTATGTCAACAGCACTACGAGTGATTTACTTATGTAACACTATAATAGAATCTGCTCCACGTCTTGAAATCAGAAATTCCGCCCAACTTGTTTCAGTACAGGGTGTTCTTGTTCAGAACAAGGCTGCTGATGGAGGGGCACATGAAGGAGACCACTGATGGATGGGTCTGATCATGTGTTTTCGGCAGCCGTGTTCCAAACAGTGAAGAGACTGTACTGAAACAAAGGAGCAGAGCTTCAGATATCAGGACATCAGGGCAGATTCTATTATATCGCTCTATAAGTAAACCAGTCTTGTAAAAATTTCGATAAAGTGACTCCTTTAAATTTCTTATGGGATTACCTCAGCTTTTAAAGGAACAATTCCAATAATAAAACTCCAGTAAGGAATGGCTCTTTCTGCAATCCACTAATCTAGTAATATTCTAAAATACTGTAATACGTTGCATTTTGCTCTTCTCTTAATGTAAATTCTTATGCAGTCGTCTCGTAGAGCTTCAGTCTTCGTTTTTGAGAAACATTAGTGACACCTGCTGGACACAAGGCGGTATAATCAGGCGAAATTCTAACAGATTTGTGAGAGGCTTTAGAGTTCTCAGCATAAGCGAGAAAAAAACTAGTGAAAGTAATAAAGTGTACTTGTAAGTGTTAGAAAAGAAGCAGCTAAACATTTCCGCAATATGCTGTTAAAGCATCAGTATTACAAGAAAAAAGACAAAAGTGTTTCCAACATATTTACATAGCTATTTTTCGACACTGTCTATATGTATGTACCCCTACGTTGCAATTTTTTTGGGGGCCTTTTTAAACCTGGTTCTGCAAGAACAGAGAAGTATCTTCGAAGGAACCTGTCAGTATGGCAATGCAGTGCAATCTGCAGACAGCATATAATACAGCAGGAGGAGCTGAGCAGATTGCTACTGTATATAGTCTCATGTGAAAAAATTCAGCAAAACTTGTAATTTACACATTTAAATTTCTGCTCATTCTGGACTTGAGTCATGCGGGCATTCCCACTAAGTGTTTGACAACCATCTGTGCACTGATAGGACTAGAGATGAGCGAATCTATTCGCTGCTTCGTAGATTCGTATCGAATCCTCCTTTTTTCCTACTCCGAAGCGAATCCGGATTTATTCAGATTCGCTTTGTATTATTTCGTAAATGTTCTTAAAGTTGTGAAAGCTAACGCTACGTACACTACGAGTTCTTCTTGCTAAACCCGCCCCCCCCCTCCTGGCCCCCAGAAGAAGAAATGACGATACGCCCCCTCAAGAGCGGGAAAGTGAAGATACGCCCCACTCAGAAGCGGGAAAAACCAGCCTGGCCCACCGGGAACTAACTATTTGCACGTATAGGGAGTGAAGACTCCTCCTTCATTACTCCGCCCTCCTCTCCAGTTCAAGCCAGCAGTGAACAAGATACCACAGCATGGTGAAGCAACTGTGACCAAAGTAGTGGGGGGAGATGGTGTTTGGTAGCGAGTTACCTGAACCACCTGAGTATCACAATTGGCAAAGAGAAGCCCACCGGGTCCTGACTCGATGCAGCGGAGACGGCTGGAGCATCCACTCTGCCGCCCATGAGGAGAACATCAACAACAACACCTTCCATGCGGCAGAATCCCATTGTGCCTTCATTAGTGACGGCCCAGACCCTATGGGAGTACAAGAATGCAGTGGAGGACTGGGTCATCCAAGTACTGGACCATCCAAGGCCGGTAGACCCTACAGTGGAGCGGCGTAAGGGAATCGACCTATGGTTTTCAGTGGAGCGTGGCTGTGACTTCCTTGTGGACAACGAGGATGGGAAGGAGTACTTTGTGGGCCGTAGGTCAGTGAAATGGCCATATCTGCCCCAACCCCGTCACAGCGTATATGTGCGGGATCAGGTGGAATACACCGCATGGCATCCCTGAAAGGCCCCTTTGCTACCAGGGTTACCTTATTATCTAAGCCCCTGGTACCTGAATCAGCACCAGAAGTTTGGCCGGAGGAACCACCAGACGAAGGACGCATGCGCTGTCTACAGGAGTCACCAGATGGCACTCTCCATTTCAGGGAGTAGCCATAGCCGGAGCCTCTGATCCCTGGATTGCCACCACCACCATCACAGTCCTTTCAGCTGCGTCAGCTGACAACATTATTGTTTACTTTCCAGTCCACGGTGATCCAGTACCAACTACCCTGGAAAATAAAGTCAGCAGCAGCCCAGGGAGCTGGCGCTTCTTCCCTGGGTGCAACCTTGCCTCAATCGCTGCAGCTAGAAGTCCTTACCCCTGCTGTCCCGGCAGGAGTATCCAGAAAAGTGAAGGCACAAGTGGCTGTAGCGTTCACCAGTGTGACCACCACCCGGACACGGTCAAGTCCAACTTCTGGCAGAAAAGGGCAGTGGAGCTCCACCACGGCAGCCAGCTTGGCCTACAGGAGGCATAAGCGTACTCTGATGTCATTCAGTAGCAGTTCCAGCGAGAAGGACATCAGGTCCCTTATCTGAGGAACCCTTCTACTGGCTGATTTAAAGGATACCTCTGGAGGGCCTAGAGGAGCCAGAACATGGACTGCACCTGACGGGTGAGAGCTACTTGGCACTTGTTTTTAGTTTATGTTGTTTTTATTGCCACCTGTTTGACTCTCACCCAGATGGACATGGCTTGTAAGGACTCCCCCCCCATTCTGTAGAAAATTCCCAGTTTTACCTAAGCGTGCCTATTTCCCCCCCCCCTTCTTCTCAGGTTATTTGGGAGTCTGCTTTGCAAAAAGGTTCTCTATTTGCTGCTATTTTATATTATCCATGTGGATTACACGTTACCTGTTTGGATTACAAAATTACCTCACGTGGATTACAATTGAATTTTGGACTGTGTTCCAGTGTTTTATGCCAAGCAGCCATGAGGAGAGACTCAAACGTATATCTGAGTCTATTATGCTTGCAAATGTGAAATTGATTGCACTAAAATGTTTGCATAATTATGTCTTTGCTGTATTTTAGCATAGCAATAATGTTTTAACAGGTTCAGCAATGTTCAAGCACTTTAGCCCATTGTGTGTATTCTTTTTCAGGTACTGCAATGTGTCCTATTATGCACTTATTGTGTTTTTAGTAAATTATGCACTTAGCCAGATAGCTAACAGTGAGCACCTTACTTTTCTACCTCATATGGACTGCCTCTGAGGACTGTACGCTGCAGCCTAGCCTCGTGCGTGAGTGTGTGCGTATGACGCAATCGTTAGTCAATAGTAAGCTAAGGATTCGTCCGCACTTTTTACGCTAATGCTAACGCATTCAGTTCAGTAGCGTACTTTTAACAATGCTTAGACTGTATGTTCGTAAATTGAGCAGTAATGTTCGCAAAACAACAATTATTTTTTAACGCAAATTCGACCGAATAAATTCGTGTTAAGAGCGAATCTTGCCATAAATTCGTTGATTATTCGCCGAAGTGAATTTTTGATGATTCGCTCATCTCTAGATAGGACCACCCACCTGATTCCTAAGAATGAGTAGAGATTTAAATTAATAAATTACAAGTAATACTGAATCTTTTCCTACAAGTCTATATATCAATCTGCTCAGATCCTCCTGTTCTATGATCAGACTGCATTTTCATGAGGACAGGGTCCCTTTAAAGGGCACCTGTCAGCAGATTTGTACCAGTTGCGTGTGCACTTGGCAGCTGAAGGCATCTGTGTTGGCCCCGTGTTCATATGTGCCCACATTACTGAGAAAAGGTTTTAATATATGCAAATGAGCCTCTACTAGCAATGGGGGTGGTTGCCTTCAAATCTAGAATCTCTTCTCTCTATGCAACTGACGCGCCCTCTCCACTTTGATTGACAGATCCAGGTAGTGAAAACGTCATCACACCTGGCCATGCAATTTGACATCTACACCACATCTACACCAAGAATGGAGCAGGGAAAGTGGTGGCAAACTGCTCTCCCATAGAAGTGAATGGGAAGGCACCACACTTGTGTGGCCACAGCTCCCATTCATTTCCATGGGGCCAATGGAAATAACTGAGCCAGCGCTTGGCTATTTTCGGCGGCCCCATAGAAATGAATGGAGGGTGGCTGCGCATGCGCAGTACATCCTCCACAGCTTTCAGGGATCTGTTCTCGATGTAGGTGTGGGTCCAGGAGTTGGATCAGACAATGGGGGCATATCCTATCCCTAGAAATATGCCCCCACTGTCTGAGATGGGAATACCCCTTTAAGCTCTTGGGGCTCAATGGCCAACTATAACAGGGGCTCCCACCTACCATTAAAGTGGTTCAGTACAGAGCAGGGTACTTGTTGGCTAGATGAGAAGCTTTAGATGCACCTCATGAGGCGGGATGAGGGTACAGTGTCTTATTGAAGAGATCCAGTGGTGTATGGATACTTATTTTAAGGCAGTTCTCCATAGGAAAAAAGTATGCAAAAAGCTCATCTCAACCAAACCAGAGAACCAGGGGCCCATCTATAGACAGCAATGTTTGGAATTTTTTTTCCCATGGAGCATTACTAGAAAATACATCTCCATACATCTCAGTCTCCTCAATGAGAGCCAGCTTTGCCTGTGGAGGATAGATAAAGAAATCTCGTTGCAGTTGGGGGGAGATACAAGGTTGGATCACAGACAGTTGGTCACAATTGACTTTCACCTATCTGACATTGATAGAATAGCCCACATTCCCATTTTTCACAAATCGCAGAACTCCTCTGAATCTCTAAGTCAACCATGGTGGGGAACCTAAAAAATCCAAAAATGGACAAGCAAGGGATTACTTTCCATGCTGCAGTTAAAAAATTAGGCCTCCCTTGATCGTTGAAAGAAGACCTGGTATCAGTGAGGGCCACTTCTCCAAAAACAGCTTGTTCTCAAAGTCTGCACCTTTATAACTCATGTAGCACACTCTAGTTCAATGTCACCACAATTTGGCCCATGTGTGAAAAAACACTGGTTGTCAACCTTACTATTCTGTCTGTAGAAACTTTACTGTCCTTATCTTATCACTCTTAGTATATTTTTAAGACGATCCCTTATGCATGACCTCATGTGTACTTGCGGACTATATCAATTTACTAATTTCTCAAAAATAAAGCTGACTAGAGGTTAAGCAAATGTAAGAAAGGTGTTCACTCAGATCCAGATCTTAACATCAGGAAAATCTTATCTGTCAGAGACCAGGATAACGCATTAAGCCTCCTATCATGTTCCAATAGTTATGGGATTTATAGAGTTAAGTCGGACATTTTTATCAGAGCTCCTTCTCCTGGTTTATCTGTGGCTTAGTTCCGCTTCATTTACCAGCTATCCACAAGCTTCACACCTTGGCAGACACTTTTCGAGGAAGAAGAAGTGATCATTTGTTTCACAAATTGTCCAAAAACTTTTCCACGTGACTTTTTTTCAAGGTTTTGCGTGTGGCCTCATTAGTACTGCTCCGGGTTATTGAAGGTCATCGTCAGTACTCACAAGGCAAGAGACGCAAGGCATCAAGCTAGAAGAACATTTTGTGAGGTGGATCTATTGAGGAAGGGGGTAGTATATTCCCATCTTATATTTAAAGGGATAGTCCCACCTGATGGTTTCATTATAATTACTCATTGCAATTTATATGTACTGTGTGTTATTGCTTAATGTATATGGATCAGCCATAACATTCAAACCACCCACTTAGTATTGTGTATGTCCCCCCTGTGCTACCACAACAGTTATTACCCATCAAGACATAGAATCTACAAGATCTCTGAAGGTTTCTTGAGTATTTGGGACCAAGCAGATCCTTAACTCCTTTGAGTTACGAGGTGGAACTTCAATAGATTAGACATGTTTTTCCAAGACAACCACAAATGTTCTAGCAGATTGAACTCTTGGGCATTTGAACTCTTTGACATGTTCTTTAAACAGTTTGTGAACAATTTTTGCAGTGTGGCTATTATCCTGCTGAAACATGCCACTGCCATTAGAGTATACTGCTGCTATGAAGGGGTGTACAATGTTTAGATAGGTGGCATGTGTCATAGTAACATCCACATAATGTCCAGGACCTAAGGTTTCCCAGCAGAACATTTCCCAGAGCATCAAACTGCTGCCACCAGCTTGCCCTCTTCCCATAGTGCATCTTGGTGCAATCACTTCCTTATGTTAGTGGTGCATATTCACCTAGATGTCCACAAAATATAAAAGAAATGATTTATCAGTCCAGACCACCTTGTTCTTTTGCACCATGGTCTAGTTCTGCTGCTCATGTGCCCATTGTAGGGCACTTTTGGTGGTGGAAAGGAGCCAGCATGGGCACTCTGACCAGTCTGTGGTTACACAACCCCTTACACAAAATGCTGTGATACTTCTCTATCATAGCCAGCAGGAATTTTTTGAACAATTTGCTCCGCAGTAGTTCTCCTGTAGGACTGGACCAGAAGGGGTAACCTTCACACACTATGTGCAACAATGGACCACTTTTGATAGGTACTATCCACTACATACAAAGAACACCCTACAAGGAACATCCTTTTTAGAGATGCTCTGACCCAGTCATCTAGATATCACAATTTAACCCTGATCAAAGTCATTCAGATGTTTATGCTTGCCCATCTTTACAACTTTCAAGAAGTGATTGTTCACTTACTGCCAAATATATCCCATCCCATGACAGGAGCCATTGTCATGAGATAATCAATGTCATTCACGTCATCTATCAGTAGTTGTAATGTTATGGTTGATCAGTGTATCTATACGGTGTTTAACCCTTACACACACCATGACATACAGTTACGTCGCGGAGCAGTGTATGGAGCGGGCTCACGCCTAGAGCCTGCTCCATACGAGGCGGATGCCAGCTGCAATGACTGGGATTGGCGATAACACTAATCCCTGTCATTTAAACCCTCAGATGCCACGGGCTACCTCTGTCCTCCAATCAGAGATCCAATAGCGAAATTGCAAGGCTCCAAATGGTTACCATGACAGCCTGGGGTCTTGTGAAAGATCCCAGGCCTATCATGGCAAAGCGCCTGAAAACGCTGTGCCTGAGGTAAAGCTTTTCAGGCAGTCTGTCAGAATCCCATAGACTGCAATAGTATACGAAGGCAGCCTATGGGACAAGCGAACAGAAGATTCCATGTTCAAGTACTCAAAGGGGCTTAAAAATCACGGTAAAAAATAAATAAGTAAAAAAAAAATAATAATAAAAATCACCCACCCTTTTCATATAAAAATAAAAAAAAACAATAAAAACATAAACAGATATCACCATGTCCATATTATGCAAATTTAATCACCATTTTTTGGTCAGTTCGCCTCCCCACAAAAATTTAACGACAGTTCTACCCCGCAAAAAACATATATATATATATATATATATATATATATATATATATATATATAAATAATTTTTTTAAGTTTTTGTTTTGTAAAAGTAGTACAATATAATAACTGTACAAATTTGCCATGATTGTACTGACCCCCAAAATAGAGTTGTTATGTAATTTAGTGAATGTCGTAAAAACCAAACCCTGAAGCTGAATGGCCATTTTTCCAGTTTCACCGCACAAATTATTTTATTCATGTTTTCCAATGCAAGCTATGGTGAAATAAACAGTGCCTTTAAAAAAATACTTGTCCCGCAAAAGACAAGTCCTATGGGAACAGACAAAGGAAAAAAATATGGCTCTTGGAAGGAGAACTGAAAATTAAATATAAAAACAGACTGTGTCCTGAAATGGTTAATGCATCTTTTTTTCCCGCTGATCTACATATATGCAGTTCTTTTGAAGTTCCTTTTATGTCCACTAGGTGTCACCCACGTGCTGCCTAATAAGACACTTCTCAGGCTTGTCTCAAAACGCGTTCACCGATGCTATTCTTCTGATGGTCCCAATTTAAGGAGTTTTTCATATGTTTGCATTTTGCTAATTTTCAAGTAGAGCAACGATGGAGATCAATTAGGAAAACAACAATCAAAATGTAACTCTCAAAGTCTGTTGGTTCCTTTAAAGAAATCTGTTAAAAAAAAGGAGGCAAATAGATTAGAGCACATAGGTGAACGTTTTAGGGAGGGGTGGATTTGTCAAACTTCCAAAAGAGGAACTGCCTTTGTTACCCATAGCAACCAATCACAGCACCGGTTTAATTTTGTATTATACTTTTGAAAATGAAAGTTGCGCTGCAATTGGTTGCTAAGGGCTACAAGGCCATTTTTTTCTAAATGTGTTCATTTTATTAGAATAAAGAGGGAGATTTATGAAATGTGGTGTAAAGTAGAAGTGGCTTAGTTGCCCACAGCAACCAATCGGATTCCACCTTTCATTTTTCACAGCTCCTTTGGGCAACTAAGCCAGTTCTACTTTACACCAGGTTTCATAAATCTCCCCCACAATGTACTAAGGGAAGTGAAAGCACAGAATCCTTACACTATGGTCATGTTACAACAGATTAGACTTGGTTGTCCCCCTATCCACAAGTATCTGATCAGACGAGGTCTGATCTTTGGGGCCCTCACCCATCATGATAATGGGGGCCCGATGCTCTCCTTGAGAATGCAGCGACGGTTACATATTTGCATTGCTGCTCCAATCAGGTCTATGAGACTGCCGGTGATAGAGTACTAGCGCTTAACTATCTCCAGTGGTCCCATAGAGCTGAATGGAGTGGCAGTCTGCATGTGTGACCATCGGCCCATTCAAATGGGGGAATGCAGGGCCCCTGTTCTCAACATTGGTTGGGCCACTGGTCGTAACCCACCACCGATCAATTATCAGCTGTTCTGTGGCGCAAAAAAGTCACACTTTTTTTGTTGCCTGTTTATAACACATCCGCCAATTTTTAAAAAAATAGGTGGCACCCAAGCATAGCCTGCGCGACTCAACAGAGTTATCATTATGTTCACCAGATATCTGGTGTAAATGCCATCAGAAACCTATGCCAGCTACTAGATGGTGAATATTTCAGTTTCTGGTGCATGGACATCCCAAGTAGCGCAGATATTCTTAAAGAGTGTGCGCCTCTTAATAAATTTGGCATATCTTACCCCTGCATATTTTTGTAACATTCAGAGTGGCATATAAAATGTCTTTAAAAAATTTCCCAAAAGGTTTCTCAATGGTACAAAATGCTATTACACATATCAAAAATCTGAATATCTTTAGAGGAGAAGATACACACAAATGTCTGAGATGTCAAAGCCGACATGATCCATATATTTTGGATGAGCCCCAAGCCTCTTTCCATATTGGAGATACATTATCAATACATCAAATTCTATCTTCCAGATGCCAAAAATATATCATACCATGGTGGTTAAGAATGAAGTAATGGGAAGTGATGAAGTGGCCACTCATCAGATCCACCTTACTGTCCTAAGAGCTCTAGTCTTGACGAGTAGAATAATTGCTTCAGGTTGGAAATCACCAAATTCTCCACCAGTTGAAGTTTGGATAGGATTTCAAAAATTCCAAGAACTCAATCCCCCGGTTAAACAAGTTTGCTTACTTCATTTGCTCACTTCATTTCCTTCTTTCCTTGTCCTAAAGAAAGAGTGGAATGAGGACGTCTCATAAAAAGAACCTTTGCTCGATTAGGGCGTACGGCTATCATAGGGTTCGGTGGTCTCTAAGGAAAGAATGACCACTATGTATGAAAATGATGCTGTATTTTCCCAACAGCAGCCATTTTCTGGCCAGACCGGACCTCCTCCATCATGAACAGTGGTCCACCAGAGGTTAGAGAAGCTTGATCAGATGATTACTGCTCCAGCTTGGAGTTTAAAAAGGGTCTGTCTTCATAAGACCACCACTTAAAAAAAAAGAACATTCTTAAAAAATAAAAAAAATAAAAAAATTAAGTGGATCATAACCTACCAAAAGAGGCCAATGAGTCTTAGCTAAATTAAACCAAGGTGTTAGTAGGGAAGTACTGTATAACCAGACTTAAAGGGGCTGCCCAGCCCAGGAGCTCAGAACCTCAAAACCTGTGCCCAATGGAAATAAAACAAACCTCACCTATCCACGATCCTTTGCATGTGGTTTGGTGCCATGATCAACTAACAATGACATGATATTCTAACATGTAATTGATTGGGCCAATGATTGGGTGCAGCAGTCATAGGACCAAGCTTCTTGTAGTCTTGTGGATACTAGAAGCAGACAGAACCAGGCCAGCAGTGGGGAACCAGTGGGGCTGCGGACATATAAGTTGTTATATTTTTACGTACTTTGTTACAGTCTACAACCATTGGGGTTATCAATACCTAGGCCGGACAACCCCTTTAAGGTGAAGAAGATTCCAGGCCTTAGCAGGCTGTCAGTCGCCAGAGTTAAAGAGGCTCTGTCACTACCTCCTAAGCTATGTACTGTATTAAAATACATAGTTGGGTAGTGGCCTCACAATGAATTCAAATCATACCTGTAATTCCCTTGTAGATGCAGCGGTTGATGTGTAATTTGAAGTTTAAAAAGTATGCAAATGAGCCTTCGGAGCACCGGAGGGCGGGCTTTTCCCTTCTCAGCACTGTATCTTCACCACCCTCCGGGATCCTAGGCACGCCCTCCAGTGTTTAGAAACTCCCCTATCCTTTATGATTGGCAGCGCTACACCGTTCGGCGC
Organism: Rhinella marina; assembly: GCA_900303285.1. Classification (NCBI taxonomy): domain Eukaryota; kingdom Metazoa; phylum Chordata; class Amphibia; order Anura; family Bufonidae; genus Rhinella; species Rhinella marina. Next base: position 251,149 of record ONZH01016825.1, on the reverse strand, counting down.
ATCTGAACGATGTCCCAGGCATGCGCAGTAGCACTTGCAGTGCCGAACACTGCAAGCGTTTGGATTCAACTGCGCACGCGCCGTCACTTCGCCGAACCCGGAAGTGACGGCGCCCACTTCTTATCAGCTGAGAGGAGCCGGGAGCGAGCTCGGCGAAGTGACGGCGCGTGCGCAGTTGAATCCAAGCGCTTGCAGTGTTTGGCACTGCAACGGTCTAGCGCTGTCAATCATAAAGGATAGGGGAGTTTCTAAACACTGGAGGGCGTGCCTAGGACCCGGGAGGGCGGTGAAGATACAGTGCTCAGAAGGGAAAAGCCCGCCCTCCGGTGCTCCGAATGCTCATTTGCATACTTTTTAAACTTCAAATTACATATCAACCGCTGCATCTACAAGGGAATTACAGGTATGATTTGAATTCATTGTGAGGCCACTACCCACCCTATGTATTTTAATACATAGGTTAGGAGGTAGTGACAGAGCCTCTTTAAATAGTAGCTGTTTTTCTTAAAGGGGTTGTCCCACAAAAATATTATACATTTTTCAAACTAGGACCTGGAAGTAAATACTTTTGCATAGAATTAAACATTTAGCATAGCCACTGAGTTATTCAATGAAACTATCTCTATAGCACCACCGTCTGTTTCTACCTTATTTCTCTGTCCACTGAGGTGGACACACATGCTCAGTCCCATCTTTCAACTGCCATTAGCTGCATCTTCTGTTAGACGTTGTATGAGTTACAGTAAGAGCTGTTATAAGAAAAGATCTGCAGTGGGATGGACACACACTTGAGCTTTTATAGGGAAAGAACTTCAGCAGGAAGCACATGCCCCCTGAGCTGTGATATAGAGACAGAGCGGTGCAGCAGAAAGGACAGGCCTTCTGAGAAAGAACATGCCTAGGAGCTTCCAGAATTAAATAAATCTAGCAGAGCAATTGGAGCAGTGAATGTGGAGATCTCTGGATCCATGTGAGGTACAGGGCTGGCTCTACCTTTGTTAGAAAGAGATTATGTACTATATGATGTCTGATTTTAACTTTTTACAATAATAACAATAATAACCTCTTTAATCTTGGTAAAGATCACCAGTTAAAAAAATGATAGACTGATGTCTTGGGATTTGTGCGCTTGGCTGTTTCTGGAATTCCAGCCAACCCTGCATGACATAGCCTAGGTGTGGAGGAGAGCGGTCCTGGTACCTTAGTTCCATTGCTTAAAGATTTTGACTGCAATATTAGCCAATAGATCGAGCTATGGATGATTGGGGGATTTGTCTGCGGTCATTTCTGCACTGGCAATGCGGTGGCTTTGGATGGGTGATTAAAAGGCAGATAAATAAGATTAAAATTTCAAGGACAAGTGGAAACCATTAGTCATTAAGTGGAAATATCTGAAGTGCAGCGGAGGGAGAGTTACTCAAGTTCAAGTAAAAGCACAGTTTTTATTAAGGACTACGGTATTTCTTCTGAAATATTGTATTAATAGAGTTGATATCATGGGTGTACTTATACGCACATTCCCGAAATAATAAGGCACTGTGATGGGATCAGCTCAGGAGCCATAAACATATGGATGGATGTAGGTTTCTTAATGTTCTTCTGATGTATTGTTTGCCACATGGGCACTGACTAAAATGTATAATCCCCATACTGTTACTTGTCATTAGATCTTTGATATCAAACTGAAAATTCCTGGAGCTTGATTTAGGTATTGTTGTATTTATAGTACAGTTTGCTGTTTTACAAGCACTATAAGTATTGCTACTGCTTTTTGCACCACTACCCAAATTCTAATTCTCGAATGACAAGGCATGCGTCTTTCGTTTTTCAGTCTTCCATGTATCAGACATCTTATTATGAGGCCTATATAATAAAGTCACAGGTTTGGTACACTGATTATTAAACAGTACTGGCAAAATTGCAAGTGTTTTTTCTGTAATTTAAAGACAGAGGTACAATTATATGTCCCTCACCCTTCTACAAACACACTGCACAATGGCACTGACAATTTATTTGGTAATAATGCATTTTTTGCAGTAAAATTTCTTTGAACTGCATGGTATGATGCAGTAATGCGTTCTCTAACATAGGTATAAGAATGCAATCTTTGCAGTACATGTCTTTGAACTACACGTTACGATGCAGTAATGTGTTCACTAAAACAGGAATAAGAATGCAATTTTTGCAGTAAGTTGTGTTTGAACTACATGGATTGGTGCAGTAATACATTCCCTAACACAGGTATGATAATTAGTGTTACTGCAGTGAAATGTGTGTTCTGTAACTATCCTTTATCTTGTAGAAATATACAACACCAATTCCAAAATGTGTAAAATGTAAATCAATGTAAATAAAAACAGAATATAATGATTCGCACATTTCATAGACCTATATTTTATTCATAATAGATCGTAGAACACATATCATATATTAAAAGTTAAATATTTTAATATTTCATGAAAAAAATTAACTGATTTAGAACTTCATGTCAGCAACACATCTCAAAAAAAGTTGGGATAGGGGCAACAAAAGGCTAGAAAAGTAAGTGGTACTAATAAAAAACAAATGGAGGAGCAATTCGTAACATGACTGGGTATTAAAAAAAAGCATGTTAGAGAGGTTGAGTCTTTCAGAAGCAAAGATAGACAGAGGTTCATCAATCTGCATCTAAAAATTGTAGAACAACTTTAGAAAAATGTTGCTCAACGTAAAATTGTGAAGACTTTGAATATACCACCATCTGTAGTACATAATATAATTAAAAGAGTCAGAGAAGTTTAAGTTGTATCATGCAAAAAACAAACATATGTCAAAACGCTGCTGTCTTGTCTGAGTCAAAGCTCATTTAGAATGGGCTGAGGCAATATGAGACAATGTTCTGTGGTCAGATAAATGAAAATTTGAAATTCTTTTTGGGAACCACAGATGCCATGTTCTGTGGACTCAAGAGGAGAGGGACCATCCAGCTTGTTATCAGCACACAGTTCAAAAGTTTGCATCTCTGACGGTATAGGGTTTCATTAATGCCAATGGCATGGGCAGCTTACACATTTGGAAAGGCACTTCCAACTCAATGATCAACAGAATTTAGAGGTTTTAATACAACATATGGTCCCATCCAGATGTCTCTTTCAGGTAAGGCCTTGCATACTTCAGTAAGACAATGTTAAACTAAATAAAGCATCCATCACAACAGCATGGTTTTGCAGAAGAAGAGTTCAAGTGCAGAACCTGCCACCTGCAGTCCAGACCTTTCACCAATAGAAGGCATTTTGGTCATCATTAAGTGGAAAATCCATCAAAGAAGACCCAGGACTGTTGAGCAGCTAGAATCCTATATCTACACCTCTCCAAATCTCCAACAACTGGTCTCCTCACTTTCCAGATGTTTGCAGACTGCTGTTAAGGCTTCATTCACACGACCATATGTGTTTTGCGGTCCGCAAATTGCGGATCCACAAAAAAAAGGATGACGTTCCGTATGGCATCCGTGTTTCCGTTTTTTTTGCGGATCCATTGTAACAATGCCTATCCTTGTCAGCAAAACGGACAAGCATAGGACATGTTCTATCTCTTTTGCGGAACGGAAATACGGACATACGGAAACGGAATGCACACGGAGTACCTTCCGTTTTTTTTGCGGACCCATTGAAATGAATGATTCCGCATACGGGCCGCAAAAAAAACGGAACGGACACGGAAACAAAATACGGTCGTGTGAATGAAGCCTTAAAGGAGAGGGAATGCTACATAATGGTAGATAAGGCCCTTTCCTTACTTTTTTGAGATGCGTTGCTGACATCAAGTTCTAAATGAGTTAATTTTTTTCATGGACTGGTAACATATCTCACTTTCTGAATCTGATATGTGTTCTGTGATCTACTGTGACTAGAATATGGGTCTATGAGATTTGCATATCATTGTATTCTGTTTTCAATATTTATTTACATTTTAAAAAGCGCCTCAACTTTTTTGGAATAGGGGTTGTACAACACGTTCAGTAAGGGCTCGTTCACATCACCGTTTAGCCCTTCCGTTCTCCGTTATAGGAGCAGGAGAACAGAAAGGACGGATTCAGGACATAATAGAGCTGAACGGAGCCTACGGACTCCATAGACTATAATGGGGTCCGTTAGGTTTCAGCTCAGAGGAAGATTTTTGAAGCGGAGACAAAAGTCCTGCGTGCACAACTTTTGTCTATGCTTCAAAAATCATCTTCTGAGCGGAAACCTAACGGACCCCATTATAGCCTCTGGGGTCCGTAGGCTCCGTTCAGCTCTATTATGTCCCGAATCCGTCCTTTCCGTTCTCCTGCTCCTATGACGGATCAGGAGAACGGAAGGGATGAACGGTGATGTGAATGAGCCCTTCCGGGTATAATGCATTGAAATGCATAATTACAAATGTTAGATTTAAACTTTTTTTGTTTTTGTATTTTTTTTAGAAAAAAATGCAATTGTATTTGCAGCAAAATGTATACAATTGGGGTGCTGGTAATAAGTTTATGAACTTACATTAAAAAAGCTGGCTGTCTGTTCATACAGAAAAATCTGAGGTTCCTGCAGGATTTTGTAACGCAGAACTAGCTGCCCGCAGTTGTATTAAACACAGAACTCTGAGTGACCAGTCCCTGACTCGCTCACTCTCTCTGTATGCTTTTCCTGATCAAAATCCCTAAAATATACCCAATTATATCTCTCTATTCTCTCCATATACTCTGCTTATAGTGTCCCTATCACAATAGATTAGTGGCTTGAGTCTGTAATAGCAAGTTGAACATAGAATGGTGATTCCTCTTTCTCTATAAAAGGACTTGGCTGAATACTGCCCCCGGATTGGCTGATCAGGCTATCTTTCAGCCTATGAGCCAATAAGGGTAAGTCCTTCCCCCTACTTCTTTTAAGGGTCATGTGATTCTCCATCTCCTCACTCCCTCATAGTTTTCCCCACCAATATTTACAGTAGAATGGTGCTGGACACCGTTTTTATGTGATTTGTCCAAAATGAATCACCAAAACTTTGAATTAATTTGTAGGATGAATTTTTATAAAATTCGTAATGAATTCGATTAGTTTAGAATCAATTCACTCATCTCTAGTGGAAACCTAAGACAATCCACAAACTCATCAGAACAAAGGACTTGGTGGTGTCCAGGGGGCGTCGTTGGGCCAAAACATCCGGAGCTAGGACTTCAGGGTGGAAATATATCGGAATACTGTGGTGGGGCACAGGAGCGAATGGTTCCCTATCCACTGTAGATCACATTTATAGGCCACAGATCACAAACTCTGAAGCCCATTTTAGAGTGCATCACTGGCACAGACTGCGAAATGACATAATCGCGACCGCCTGCACTGGGACACAGGCAACTCAGGCCGTGTGTAAAACATAAACTGTTTAGTTGTTTCGCAACAGATTTTCCTGTTTATTCCTGATATTTAGCAATTTACACAGAACACACTAAAGTTTGAAAATGAAGGTTTGTGTAAAGTTAATCCTGGGGATTATGTCGATGTGAGTCACACTATTAAGAGACTATTTACAGCGTTGCTTGACATAACTACTAAAGGAAGCTCAATACTGATCACTGGATGTCAGCCCAGAAATAACAGCCTTACCAGCGCTGTAGCCTCAGCGAGATCCTTCAACAAGTACGTGTCCTGCAGTACAACAAATTAACAGTAATATTATATCAAATTCCAGCCATTCTTTTCATATCTTTCTGTAGGTTAAAGCCCCTGGTTCATACATAGCTCAGTATATTTTCCCTTTTTCTGTATATACATACACGTCACAAGAATTGTTTCCCTAGGAAAAATTTATATATACATCTCTCTTAGGCCGCATTCACACGACCGTATGAATGGGGCCGTATCTATTCCATAATATTGCGGAATAGATGCGGCCCCATTCACCTCTATGGGAGAGCACAGCCGAGGCACGGAGCCAGCTGCGTGCTGTGGCTCCGCATAAAAAGATAAAACATGTCCTATACTTGTCCGCATGAGCGGACAAGTATAGGCATTTTGAATGGGGCGCCCGGCTGTGTGTTCTGGGCGGCAGCCGTAGTATTGTGGGTCCGCATTATTGTGGACCCGCAATAATACGGCCATCTGAATGGGTCCTTAATATTATAAAGCGAGTTTCTGTCTGTCTGTCTGTTCTTTATGTGCGACCAAACTACTGGACTGATTTTCACCAAATTCGGCACACAGGTACATCAGGTGTCCGGGAAGGTTTTAGACCAGATCTCAGCTCTCTAGGACATATATTTCCAATATATGATCTCCATTAGCCAATATTAGCCTGGGAGCTCTGATTTCAAACCCCGCCATTCTCTGCACAGACACAAACAGGGAGGGCAGGTTTCCATAACAACACAGCCAGGTAATTAGCAGCCAGCTGAGGAGCTCAGTTAAATAACAACCCAGCCATTTCTATTCACTGCTTTAACCCTTTCGCTCCCAGCGCTGTACATGTATGGCGCTGGAGCGATGTCGGAACACGACGCCCGCTCGCACGTGCAGCGGGCATCATGTCCGGCAAGTCTCTTCTGTTTCGAACAGCAGACTTGCCACTACCTACTGCCATCGGCGATTGCTCAGTATAGGCATTAAGATGCCGTGATCACGTGAGATCACGGCATCTAATAGCGCAAAAAAACGGAAGCACGCGCTTCCGGGTGTCGTACAGATGCCCCTTGTGGCCACTTTTTCTGAAAGCTGTATGCCTCGATGATGAGGCATACAGTGTTCAAACTGCATTTCTTATTTTGGCCAATAGATGGAAGGCCATGATAAGAAATGAGCAAATCTGGCATTTAATTGTATGTAACAAATCTCTGATTAATTAAAAATTAAAAAAAAAATATGTACAAGTTCACATATGATGCTTAAAATAATCACAAAAAATAAAAAAGTTAAAAAATATATAAAAAAAAAAGTTTAAATCATCCCCCTTTCCGTATTATTAAAAAATAAATACCTAAATAACAATAAATATAAACATCATGGGTATCACCGCGACCAAAAACGCCCGGACTTTTAAGATATAAAAAAAAATTCCAATACGGCGAATTGCGTGACGGAAAAAAGGGTCAAAATGGCCGATTTGCCATTTTTTCACTACTTCTCTTACCCAAAAAAATGTAATAAAATGTGATCAAAAAGTCACGCAAACTCCAAAATGGTATCAATAAAAACTATTGATTGTCACACAAAAAATGGGCCCCTAAACAGCTCAGTGGATGTAACTAAAAAAAAGTTATGGGGGTCAGAATATGACGATGTAAGAAAAATTTAATTTTTTTCAAAGTTTAAATTTATTTTTACACTATTTCAACATAACAAACCTACACATATGGGGTATTGTTTTAATCGTACTGACCCAGAAAACAAAGGGCATGGGTCAGTTTTGCCGCAAACAACACCGTGGGAACAAAACCCGTAAAACGGTGGAGGAATTGCGTTTTTTTCCAATTTCCCCCTATTTGGAATTTTTTTTACCGCTTCCCACTACATTTTATGCCATAATTAATGGCCGCATTCGAAAGTACAACTTGTCCCGCAAAAAATAATCCCCCATACAGCTATGTGAGCAAAAATATAAAAAAGTTATGCCTCATGGAAATAGGGACGAAAAATAAATACGCAAAACCGAAAAAACCTCCGGTACTGAAAGGGTTAAATGGACAGAGCGCTGTGGATGACACTGTTAAAGGGGTATTCTGGTTACCATAAATATAACTTTTGTTTTAGACTAATTTTAGACTAAGACCGTTCAGTAGTAATAAAAGATGTTTTCTTCCACTGCTACCCATTGCGTGTCCTCATAAATTACCATGTAATTTACCTTTATTCAGGCCACCCTCAAAAGAAGGACTTAAAAGCACCCCCCCCCCCAGGTCCCGCTAAACCACGCCCCTGACCCGGTCAGGTCACGCCCCCTCCCACTCCGCAGTCAATGGGGATTGAAAAAATGAAGGTAAAAATCAACTTCTATCAGCTGCATTGACTTTCTCTCTGCAACGACACACAGAAACATTAAATGAAATAGATTAAATATACCCAGGCGAAGCCAGGTCCTTCTGCTAGTGTGTGTATATATATATATATATATATATATATATATATATATATATATATATATATAAAGGTGTGTGTGTGTATGTCCGCTAAAGGAATCCGCACCGCTGTAGCTACAATCACAAAGTTTGGCACACATGTACATCAGGTGTCCGGGAAGGTTTTAGAACAGTTTTCAACTCTCCAGGACGTACCGTTCCTGAGATATTCCCAAAAAATGAATTAGCCAATAGTAGCCTGGTCACATGACCCTTATCAGCCAATAGAAGCTCACAGGCACACATCAGGTTTCTATGACAACCTAGCCAGTTCACTGCTTTAGGTCTGCATTAAAGAGACAGAGCACTGTGGATGACAATGGTAAATGGGTATTCCCGGTTACCATAACTATAACTTATCTTTTAGACTAACTCATCATCAATCATTACCTCATATAATGTAAATTTTACATATTTACTGTTCAGTAGTAATAAAAGATGTTTTCTTCCACTGCTACCCACCTTCCTCCTAAATCAGGCATCGACCTGTAATTCCGGCCACCGCCAAAAGAAGGACTTAAAAGCACCACCCCCAGATCCCACTAAGTCATGCCCCTGACTCAGTCAGGGCACGCCCCTTCCATGCTGCATTTGACCGGGATTAAAAATATTGGTAAAAATCACCTTCTGTCAGCTGCAGGGGTGGGGGGAGGGTGACTTTCTCCCTGCAGCTCATTGCTCAGACTGCACAGTGCTGCTGCTGAGAGTGCTGCTGCTGTGTCCATCCAGGCCCTGCGCATGACAGAGGACAGGGAGTCTGAAAGCCAGACCGTCCAGCCTAAAACAAGACCTCTGGCCACCCTAGGGGCAGGCTGATGTTAGGGTGGCCAGATGTCCAGCTTTAGGCTGGACAGTCCAGTTTTCTGGCTACCTGTTCTCCATCCGACGCAGTGCCTGGACAGACACAGGGATGTACACCCTTTCAGTAGCTCACACTCAGACAGCTTCTCCTCCATGTCTTCACGGAGCCAGGGTGGGCGTGGCCTCATTTTTAGTGATGTGTCTTCATGGGAACTGGGGGCGCTGTTTCACGTTTGGGGGAATGGCCGGTGAGGTCTGGCTTTCTGGGGTGAAGACAGTGTCCACTCTAGCTGCTGTGGGGGTCACAGTTAAAGGGGCAGGCTTCTGTAGAGGTCACTGTTAAAGGGGTGGGCAGCTGTAGAGGTCACTGTTAAAGGGGTGGGCAGCTGTAGAGGTCACTGTTGAAGGGGCAGGCTGCTGTAGGGATCACTGTTAAAGGGGCGGGCAGCTGTAAAGGTCACTGTTAAAGGGGCGGGCTGCTGTAGAGGTCACTGTTAAAGGGGCGGGCCGCTATAGAGGTCTCTGTTAAAGGGGCGGGTCGCTTTAGAGGTCACTGTTAAAGGGGCGGGCCGGTGTAGAGGTCACTGTTAAATGGGCAGGCACTGTAGAGGGCACGCTCGATATCTTTTAACGATACACACACACAAACAGTAAAAGAAATAAATTAAATATACCCGGGCGAAGCCGGGTCCTTCAGCTAGTATATATGTACACAGTACAGACCAAAAGTTTGGGCACACCTCATTCAAAGAGTTTTCTGTATTTTCATGACTATGAAAATTGTAGATTCACACTGAAGGCATCAAAACTATGAATTAACACATGTGGAATTATATACTTAACAAAAAAGTGTGAAACAACTGAAAATATGTCTTATATTCTAGGTTCTTCAAAGTAGCCACCTTTTGCTTTGATTACTGCTTTGCACACTCTTGGCATTCTCTTGATGAGCTTCAAGAGGTAGTCACCTGAAATGGTATTCCAACAGTCTTGAAGGAGTTCCCAGAGATGCTTAGCACTTGTTGGCCCTTTTGCCTTCACTTTGCGGTCCAGCTCACCCCAAACCATCTCGATTTGGTTCAGGTCTGGTGACTGTGGAGGCCAGGTCATCTGGCGTAGCACCCCATCACTCTCCTTCTTGGTCAAATAGCCCTTACACAGCCTGGAGGTGTGTTTGGGGTCATTGTCCTGTTGATAAATAAATGATGGTCCAACTAAACGCAAACCAGATGGAATAGCATGCCGCTGCAAGATGCTGTGGTAGCCATGCTGGTTCAGTATACCTTCAATATTGAATAAATCCCCAACAGTGTCACCAGCAATGCACCCCCACACCATTACACCTTCTCCTCCATGCTTCACGGTGGGAACCAGGCATGTAGAGTCCATCCGTTCACCTTTTCTGCGTCGCACAAAGATACGGTGGTTGGAACCAAAGATCTCAAATTTGGACTCATCAGACCACAGATTTCCACTGGTCTAATGTCCATTCCTTGTGTTCTTTAGCCCAAACAAGTCTCTTCTGCTTGTTGCCTGTCCTTAGCAGTGGTTTCCTAGCAGCTATTTTACCATGAAGGCCTGCTGCACACAGTCTCCTCTCAACAGTTGTTGTAGACATGTGTCTGCTGCTAGAACTCTGTGCGGCATTGACCTGGTCTCTAATCAGAGCTGCTGTTAACCTGCGATTTCCGAGGCTGGTGACTCGGATGAACTTATCCTCCGCAGCAGAGGTGACTCTTGGTCTTCCTTTCCTGGGGTGGTCCTCATGTGAGCCAGTTTCTTTGTAGCGCTTGATGGTTTTTGTGACTGCACTTGGGGACACTTTCAAAGTTTTCGGACTGACTGACCTTCATTTCTTAAAGTAATGATGGCCACTCGTTTTTCTTTACTTAGCTGCTTTTTTCTTGCCATAATACAAATTCTAACAGTCTATTCAGTAGGACTATCAGCTGTGTATCCACCTGACTTCTGCCCAACACAACTCATGGTCCCAACCCCATTTATAAGGCAAGAAATCCCATTTATTAAACCTGACAGGGCACACCTGTGAAGTGAAAACCATTTCAAGTGACTACCTCTTGAAGCTCATCAAGAGAATGCCAAGAGTGTGCAAAGCAGTAATCAAAGCAAAAGGTGGCTACTTTGAAGAACCTAGAATATAAGACATAATTTCAGTTGTTTCACATTTTTTGCTAAGTATATAATTCCACATGTGTTAATTCATAGTTTTGATGCCTTCAGTGTGAATCTACAATTTTTATAGTCATGAAAATACAGAAAACTCTTTGAATGAGAAGGTGTGTCCAAACTTTTGGTCTGTACTGCATAGATTATATATATATATATATATAAGCACCCTGCCTATGATTTGTTGAAAAGTCTGATTTTGACTCATAGGGAGCAACTTCCAATAGGTGGGGCTGGCGAGATGATTCTCTTCCTTGGTAGATACCTCTTTACATTGACAATAAGTACTTCCTATAAGTCTCTATATAAGACTGGTCTCTTTAGGGAGATTCAGCACCCTGCCTATCTATACTTTAGGATAGTTTCCCATATGCGGTACAGCCTTCTGGCAAGCTTTTTCGGCATTGAATGCTGAGAATCGTCCGGACAAAAACCTGCCCGGTTGCGGGCGGATCTCTGCTGGACCCCACTATAGTTTATGGGGCCGACAGGCATTTCAATAGCATCCAGCAATGCTGGATCAGGAGAGCTCCGGCATTGCTGGAACGCTGTACTATGTGAATAAGGTCTGTTGGGTTCTTCTAGGCTGCTTCGACGTGCATTTGTTTCTGCTCCTTTTGACTCTGCTCCTTTTCCTGACCTTGTTCTCTTGTCCATTGTCATACCTAAGCTTACGACTGAACTCCACTAGCCTGATCCCTTACTCTGTATCCCTATGTTCCTACTTACCTCACTCTGTACCACAAATTACAATTCCAGTTTGTCTGTGTCTGAGCTATAGCTAAGGAAGACTACTTCAGGGGCAGCAACCTTGGGATTCCTTTTGAGAAAGAACATAACTCTTTGTGGGGGTCAAAGGTGAAGAACACACAATGACTTAGATTGGCTCCCCAGTGTGGTCCTAAGCCAAATCCGTCAGAGACCTAGTGGGTTTACATCTCCAGTCAACTTTTGTTGCTGGAAACTGTGTACTAAATAAGGATGAAAGGGAGACGAGGGTACATTTATCAAAAGGAAAGAGCCAAGTAGCACAATAAGCATAAAACAACTGCACAAGGAAAATCTATGAATTGTTTTCTCCATGTAACCCATATTGTAGGACTTGGCACAATTTGTGCCATTTCTTCTTGCTCATGGAGCTATTTCTATGAAATGTTTCTTCCTGGAGAGAGTAGTAGATGCAAGCAGGTTACTGCAATGTTCGGAGTGTGTTGTAAGCACATGTGACTTATGTCATCTACCCAATGGGCAGACTTAAAGATGCCAACCAATGAACAGGGGCAGATTTGGCCACCATGCAAACAATGCAATTGCGGGGAACACAGGGGTCTCAGAGATCAAAGGAGGCAGCCGGGTATGGACACCACTTTCGGCTGCTTCTGCATCCTAGGGACATGGACACGAGACATAGACCATAATATGGTGAAGTAGGAAACAGTCAGCTCTCTTCTCCACCATTCACCCTGTGATCAGCAGTGTGGTGTTGGCAGGCGCAATAAAGTGATGTCATCAGTCATTTTGCGCTTAGCCGCTGGACAGATCAGAACAGATATGCAGTGAGAGGTCTACTCCATTTGTAGTGGTAATTAGGCTTGAGGAAATTAACCTTCATAGATCCGAAGTCGATTCGTTCAAATACTCCTATTTTTATGCTCTGTATCCGCTCAGCATTAAAATGTATTGGCTCCGTGGAGCCAAAGTTCGTTTCTCCCGAAGTTGCGCAAGACTTTGGTTAATTCCTACTGTATGCATATCTGCACATTGAAAAATAATTTAAAATAGCAATCCGAACTGGGCTTTGGTACTGGCTGGTATCTCAGTACCAAAACCCAGTTCGGATTGTGATTTTAAATTGTAATCATTTAATAAATAGTTGCAATATTAAAAAACACTAAAAACACGAACAAAACTAAAATGAAATACATTGACGTTCACTAGCCATGTGTGCGAAAGAAGACCTGTCACCTTCACAAACTTTTACATGTTTTTCTTCCTCAATCGGTACTGCTCACTCCAGTCCTCCAATGGGATTTTCTTTTCCGAATAATGTACTTTTTTTTTTTTTTTACCAGACCCTTAGAAATGGGTCAGTGTGATCCGCAAAAAATAGTAATTGGATGCAGACCCAAACAACGGTCGTGTGCATGAGGCCTAAAACAGCATGGGGCATGAATGATCGCACCAACTATTATTTGTCCCACATGCGGTTTCCATCAGCTGGCATGAAGACGCTTTTAAATGGTCCCCGATCACACATTGGGCCATATACAACCACCCTTAGTTTTGTTGCATCAGACTACAATCCAAAGCCGGATACAAACTCTTTACTTGTCATTTCCTGGGGTATAGTCTGTGCAGACACTGAGCGAGTAAAGGAATTCTTAAAGGGGTTGTTCCACGAATATTCTACAGTTTTCAAACCAGCACCTGGATCTGAATACTTCTGCAATTTCATGTAGTTATATATTCAGTAAAGCCACTGAGTTATTCAGTAAAATATATCTGCCACCTGCAGTTTGTTATTTTTTCTTTTTACTTTGTCCTGCTCACTGAGAAGGCCGCACATGCTCAGTTTCATCCTTCAGCTGCCTCCTGAGCTGTGATAGGGAGAGCATGGACACGCCTCCTGAGCTGTGATAGGGAGAGCATGGACACGCCCCCCCGAGCTGCAGCAGAACAGACACTCCCCTTGAGCTGTCAGCTTGATTATAAATCTAGCAGAGTAATGAATCTGGAGATCTCTGGATCCATGTGAGGTACAGGGCTGGTTCTAGCGTTGTTACAAAGACATTGTCATGTCCTATATGATGTCTGATTTTCACTTTTTAATTTAGTTATGGGATAACCCCTTTAAAGCTTTCAGCTCTGAAGTCTGCAGAATTGTAAATAAAGCTCTAGGCTTTAATACAGGCTGTAAAGCATGATCAGTACAAGTCAAGGTACCCAGTTTTTTTATGTGGACAACTCTTTCTATTTTATAGTAACAGCAAAAATGTGTAGAAAGGCGAATATACACGTCAAACCATAAAAATATTAAAATATGGGATGGAAACAGGAAGTAAATTTTTAGGTGCAGGTCATACTTACAGATCCAATTCCAAATATATTTAAAGAAATGAAAGTCGAGAACAATTTTATTTTTTGTCAAGGTAATTAGGTTTTATTTTTTTAGATTCATATGTATGAAGATGACAGATAAAAAATGTACAGAAAAATGTAAAAGTTCAATTTCAAACAATTCTAGTAATGCTTCAAGAGACAAAAAAAAGGACAGTAATTGCTACAATATTCACAAAGACAGTGAGCAGGTAGGTGTGTTATAGTGGTTAATACCGCGTGTCCACTGCATGAGGATCTGTGAAACAGACAGATTAGGAGGGACACAAAAAGCAAAAGCATCGGTGATGGTCAACAAATACAATAAGATCGTACACAGTACAAAAAACTGACACGGGCATTGAGAAATTTAGGAGCCTTTCCAACTGGAGCAGCAACGTAACTCCTACATCATTCATACTCGAGTCATAAGATATGCTTCGTTAGTTTCCAGCAACACTCTTAAGGGGACGGGCCTACAAAAACAACCGAGTGCCACTAGTAGCAGATTACTTTAGAGTAAACTTGTATCCTGTTAATTGTGAAAAACACATAATAACTCTTAATCTATTGCATTTCTTTGAAACCAAATGATGTACTTTACGAAGGAAGACTTTTAGAAGAATTTTAAGTGGCCCTCTCATTCAAGAAAAAAAAAATCATAACAATACAATTACATGGTGTCTTCCATTGCACCTTTTTAACTGCAGATTTGCCAATTCTCAGACTCCTCTCTGTCATCCAAGATGGCCGCACCATTTCTCATCTGATTCACACTGTGCATCGGTAGCCCAAGACACTTCCTACTCTTCCAGCCCTGTTTTTGGAATGGCCAAAAGCATTCACATGACCAGTGCTGGCCAATCCAAGGGCAGGAATGGGTGTCCTGGACTACCAAATGCATAGAATGCATCAGGCAGTCTAAAAAGCAGAGCAGCCATCTTGGATGGCAGAAGAGTAGCCAGGGAATTGGCGGACCTGCAGCTAAAAGATGAAAAGGAGGGCACCGGGTAAGGTAAACTTTTTTTTTCGTGAACCGGAGGGACATTTTACAAACCGTCTTATATTCTCTGTCACTTGTCTGACACATATGCCTATGATAATATAATGGACAGCCAACTTATGGCATTACGGAGCAGATACTGCCAGGAAAATGCACAGACGATGCCAACGCATGATAAGAGGCTGACGCGCAGCTGTCAGGGCATGCTAGGAGATGGAATTTTTCAACTGCCCGGGAGCCTGAGGTTGGACCCCGGGGGTCTAGGAGGCTAAGTTGAGGACACCCATCAATTATAGGTCATGGTGTACAATGTTACCATTTATAGCCCCTATTCTGGTTTGTGCAGTTACAGTATCTTCCATCTGAACAAGTCAACAAAAAATTATGGCAAGTATACTCATACTGGAGAGATAAAATTGGTTGCGTAAAAATCAGATGAAAAATATATTCCAAGAAAGGTAAGAAGAAGATTAATTCACAGCAATGATTATAGTACTGTGTATTACAATATTACACAAAAATGATAATACTTAATAAAGTTTTGAGAAAGACTTACGGGTAAGTCTCTCTTACAAACAGAAAAGTTGGCCACATTCTGGGTTTAACAAATAAATATATGGGCTAAATATTCAAAAGGAACTAGGAAACTTATTTTGAGGGTCCTTTCCAGACTGAGAGGCTTCACATTACAGTATTTAAGCCCAAAAACGGATGCCCATAGGTTCTTGTGGTCAAGAACCTATTTTGTCTATTTTTGTACAAAACCCCTAAAACTGTACCATAAGCTAGATGCACATTTTGTTATGAAAATGTAGCTGGCAACTGCATGGGCTCTCAAAAAGTGAATCAGGTTAGATTTAATGGGGTAGATACTCAAAGTGGCCAATGGCTTCATAAGCTATAGCCAATGAGAAATACAGAAATCCCTTCTGCTTGTTACCCACATATTCCAACATGAATGGGGCAAAAGCTGTCAACGAAGGGTAGTCCGGACACTTATTATTTTTTTTTAGCCTTTAAAGCCTATGAGGTCTAAAAACCTTTAAACCTAGCTCAAATAAATTAACTATTTTTGTAAATCTAAAAAACAACAGGTATTGGGTATCAATTATTGTGTAAATACTTAATAAATCCACATTATAAAGTAATTATAATTGTGTTGAATTTTGGCAATTAAAGGAATACTGTAAAGGACCTAAAAGGGGTTTGCCAGTCTTAGATATTGATGGCATATTGTTAGGATATATCCTAGTCATATTGTTAGGATATATCCTAGTCATCAATGTCAAATAAGTGCCAACCCTATCCTACCTATCTCTGGAATGGAGCCCCCAACATCAAGGCAAGCACACATAGCATGTGCAGCCTGCTCTTCATTCACTGCTATGGGAGTTATAATAATAACCGAGGCAGGCTAATTTTGGAAGTTTTATAGCGATGAATGAAGGTCACACTGCACATGCACGACCACCTCTGCATTCACCACTATGGGACTGCTGGAAATTTTTTAGAACTCTCATAGCGGTGAATGGAGAGTGGCCACAAGACCACTCTCCTTCACTTTGGGAGTCCGTTCTGAAGATAAGGATAGGAGCAGCACTCAAAGGTGGGACCTTCATCCAACCTAGAGTTATGCTACCAGTGTCTGAGATAGGAATACTCCTTTAAACTTTACCCAAAAAAAAAAAAAAAAAAACACATTTTTTTTTGTTCTAATTGGTTGTACAAAAGGAATATTTATTAAAGCTTAACTATCTTAATGAAATCACAGAAGGAGGAAAATTCTATATGTGGTGCCTCTGGATATTAGTGAATTACAGTCATGTCCAAGGTCTTCAGGTGATGCTGCCTCAATAGACTAATGGCAATGCATTAACCAGTGCTCCTTGTTGCCAATTATGCTGAATGCTGTCAGACATAAGGGACTAGGACTAAGCAGACCATACTGTGTGCTTTGTACGGACATAAGTGGGACTGTGGTCAACACAACTGGTGGAAAAAATATTCACATGGGTTTATTTTTATTCTACCATTCACAGGACCAGTTGACTTTACAGATGCTCTACTGTATGGTAGATTCCTTAAAATATGTAATACCTGTATTCCCCATGTCATAACCATTCTAGAGCAGCTTTATTTAGACCTCTGAGTTATGCTGTTCCTCTAATTTCAACCTAGTCATCAATATCTAGAAGGAATAAAAGAGTAATGACACCACAGAACTATAAGAAAAGATGCTCCAGAATTGTTGTTTCTAAAACAGACAGGTCAGGAGAGGTGACGGGTATAGGAGTATAGGAGTATTAAAATCTGAAAATAACATCAATGGAGGTCCAGGAGGAGGTACCCTAGTGCTTATTTTAAGTGGCAGAGATGAAAGCTCACCTATATCTACAGGAGTTAAGGAAACCCAACAAGTATGGTAATTTTTTTGACATGTTGGAAGATCACACCATAGAAATATCCCTTTACTCACAAGCTACTTGCGCACATATATCGGATGTAGACAAACTCCACCCGTGGTTGCATATCAAAACGGTAATTGACAGTAAATATATTGAGAACATTACCAGAACTTTAAAAACAATGCTATAGACAAAAAAACACATAGGTTAAAGAAAGTCTTTTCAGAGGCTTCCTCAACCGTCTTGAGGGGTCTCGTATAAAGTCTTCGACTACGTTAAAGATCTGATAAGTCCACAAAGGCAAGAACTCAGAACAAATAAACTAGGATTAAAGAGAAAAAAAAATATGTATATCTGAGAAAAGGCAACATGTCCTTAGTACAACTGTGTGAAATAAAGAAAAAAAGATAACGGAGATATTCATCTTAATATAAGACAATCGAAAAATGCAATAAGGTCCATAAAGATGATGGAAACTCCAATGGTTAGGAGTATGGAAATGACAGAGATTAGTTATTCTTGGAATACGTCCACACGGTAAAGGGTCGTGGTGGATTTTCATTGAATTATGCATAACAAAAGGGTTACAAAAAGATGATCCTATGTGTTGGAGACATTATAGCAACAAATTGGTCATTACGATACTCATGGATATAACACCAGCACCACGCAAAATACATATTAAATACTAAGTCTTACATGTTATTAAGCCATTATCACTTGCTTCACCCTTCTTAATACTGTTCAGCGCAGTGGTTATTAGAATAGACACCTGCAATTTATACAAGGAGAGGACAACCCGACTCTAGAAAAGGCAATTTTTAATAAGTTAGTCATTCATTTGCCTTCATTTCAATAAGGGATATGCTTTATTAGTGCTTTCCATTTTGCCAAAGTTGCCTTTGCTTGGCAAATTGATTTGTGTGTGGTGGGTACTTTTACAAAATAGCTTTCAAGAGGTGTTTAGAGCAGAGTTACAAAAAGCCTCCAGAAGCCATGGTTCATGGGACGTAGCTAGAAGGAAGGCTGGCGGGGCACGCCAATGAACCACTGTGATCTGGCCAGTGTATTTCAATAAATAGCTAGGGCAGTAAACATAATCTAAGGCTGGCCATACACAATAGTTAGCTGTCAGTCAACAGTCAACTCTTCGAACCCAAGCCACACACTTACACGCTTGACCGAGAACAAAGGGATTGGGAATGTTGATCTCCCTGAACATATGACATCTAGGAAGACTTGGAAGACTCCCCCATACATATTATGTGGACAGCCGGTTGTGCTCGGCATGCTCTGCACAGCTAGGTTTCATTGACTCCGTTTGGCGTTTCCATCATGTTAAGTACAGATCCAGAGAACGTATATGGGTCTGTGCACCACAAGCTGGAGAAGCCGAGCAGAGCTGAGAAAACCTGACCTGAGAAGGGCTGCTGCATTATCACTGATTTTACCAAAGGTTTAGGTCCCAGGATCTGTAAAGGGAAGCTTACTTACCTGCTTCCTGGCATTGGGAACCCCTTGCTTCTCCTCGAGGCCTGCAATGCTCCACAGGGGTTCCCTCGTGTCAACATCCTGTTTGACATTGCCGCGGTGGAGACTGGATACCCTTGCATCATGCAACCATTTGTCATGATGTAAGGGAATCTGTTTGCCGTCGCAGCGACCTCGAACAAGATGCCGACAGCGAGTGAGCCCAGAGGAGCATCGAAAGCTGGGATGAGCTGGGAGCCAGTGCTGGGAAGCAGGTAAGTAAGCTTTCCATTAGAGGTCCTGCCAAGTGGGGGGTTTGCCAAAACCTGTCCATTCTTGCACAACCCTTTTAAGTTTTCTTTATATTCAGGCACGTCACCATTGATTAAGAACCATCGCAGTCAAAGTTCTCATTTCTTCCATATTAAAACTGGACACACTTTGAACCCACATTGCTGAACCCATCTTGTTTCCATGGATGTCGTAGAGGGTGCAAAAAGTGCACAATTTAGTATCCAAATCAAGACCACTTCCTTCTTTACTACTTCAGACTTCAGGTATAACAAACATAACTGTCTCCCTCTTTTACGAGCATAAGCATCTTAGTTTTTGGAATGTATAGACTGAGGTTTTGTTTTTGTTTTTTTAATATTCGTAAGTGCTTGTAGAAACTGGAGGAATGAAAATACCCTCATTTACTTCAACGATTGGCATTTTAAATCTTGAAATGTTTGAATTCGACTTGTAAAGAAATACATCTGTGTGTAAAAAGTATCATCAAACCACTGATAGAAAAAAGAATTTCCCCCGCGTTGTAAACATTAGAGATGCCAGTTGCAGGACCTGGCTTGACTGACTCTAAGAGCTGGCTGCTGAGCACTTTTGTGTCTGGGACGAGCAGGAAAGTCTTAGACCAGGCCAGCCAGGGGCAAAATGTTGGCTGAGGAATGGGCCTCGTTAGTAACTGCTCTTAAGATTCACATCTTGTTCACAGTAAGTTGTAGAGAACCAGATACTTCAGTGCATTTTTTTTTTTTGTAGAATACAATACCTCCTTCGCCTTATCATACATTCTTTTCCAAGTCAAGTAATACTGATAGAGTTTTGTTTAATCTGCCTCATCCTGTCATACGGGTCGGACTCTTGTAAAGGTATTTCCAAATGGCATAATAATGCACAGCAGCTGCAAGTGCCACAAAGAGATGCCAGATGGCATGTGCAAAAGGGATGATCCCGTCACTCTTGAAGAACACCACACCCATGCAGTAGATCAGTCCTCCCCAGGCAAGCTCTTGTAAGCCATCTGTATTGTTCTGGAAAGGAAAGGGATGGTTATCAATTATTAACAGACCCAACATTTCCTCATCAACATGTTAAGAAGAGATTTAAACTTGGGACTATCTACAGATAACGAGTATTGAGGACATATCTCACTGCACTAAGCTGTATGGCTTTTCCAGTAGAGGGAAAGTAGGAGTTTTCTTGATTTCAAAATGGGCTGTCTAGTTTGGGACAATACTTTTTTTTATAGGCACTTCCATTCTCGAAACTGATGTGGCTTCTGAATCACTCAAGAGTTTCCTGCCACACTACCCACAGGGTAAACAACACTTCCTTGGTGAATGAGTTGAGCTCTATGAAACTATGGATTCATTGGTTTGAAAAAATAAGGTACAGTAGATCGAGACCCATGCCAGGTTATACACATGGCCTATCATTTGAAAAAGTTGACCAATGCAGTAAAGCAGAGAAGAAACAAATAAAAATAAAATATTTAAAAAAAAATGGGCACTACCATCAACAATTTTTACTATATATATATATATATATATATATATATATATATATCCCTTTAACTTCTTCAGTTTGTTGGACTTTTAGCACAGTAATCAGACTTATTTGACTCTCTCAATTAGACCATTCCCTGCGACCAAAGAGGGAAGGGGGTGACTAATTCAATTAGGGCAACCACATTACACTGATAAATGCAGTGCTCTTCTGTGGGCATCTTTATCTAGGCCTTTAAGAGAACAATAGAGTCGTTACACTGTTATGACAATCCTACCAATCGACTATTATACTAGCAAATTACATATTTCTCTCACAGCAGCAAGTGAGGGAAATATGCAATCCTACTCCAAACTGCCGTTTACAGGATGGATATTTGGCTTGGCTATTTTACCTAGTCATGTCCCAAGGCTTGTTCTAAAAAGACTTTGACTTATAGGGGCCACTTCCAAAAGGTGGCGCTAGCAAGATTGTTCTCTTTCCCTGGGAGTGACGGGGATCAGGAGTGACGTGGGTGCAGGGGATCGGGGTAAGTATAATCTATATACGGTGCCCGGGCATTGGGGGTAGGGGGGGGGGTCATTATAGGGGGTTGGATAACCCCTTTAAAAACACAAAACCCTTCCCAACAGCCTCACTTTCTCTAGGTAAGCCCACACTTATTTCTATGCTGGACAAAGTAGATCAGGCATTTGCAACCGTCGGCACTCCAGCTGCTGTGAAACTACAACCCCCAACATGCACACTTACTCAGCTGTTCTTGTAACCCCCTTAGAAGTGAAAGAAAGATTCTGGGAGTTGTAGTTTCAGAACAGCTGAAGTGCCGGAGGCTGCTGATCCCTGAAGTAGATTTTAGTTGCTACAGATATACATTGAGGCTGATCATATGTGGGTCACCCGGACGGCCCACCCAAGTGTTAACCAGTAACATTATTGTTCTATTTTGTACCACGTGCTAATCATGCAAAATGAGAAAGAATGCATTCATTCAATGAATAAAATGCATTATAACCTCTGTGCACTGGAATGACAAGTAACGCGCCCACCAGTGTTTTTTTCATGTGTGAAATACGGAGCTCTAACTTTGCTTTTTTTAACTTTTAAAAACTTGTTCAATTTTGGGAGGAAAATCGGTGAAAAATGTAGCAAAAAAAAGTCAATGATTGAAAATTTATGTTCATGTTTTTTCTTTAAAAATCGATCTAATTTATCATTTCTGACAATACGGGTCTCTTGACACAGCCAGATTTGTGGTCTGTCTCTCCACCATGTAAACAAGCCCATAATTAAAAAAAAAAAAAAAAAAAAAGAGCAATCGCTTTTGTGCATTAGGCTACTTTCACACTAGCTTTTCTATTTTCCGGTATTGAGATCCGTCAATGGGGACAAAACGTATCTGAACAGAACGGAGTGCTCCAAAATGCATTCCGTTCTGTTCTGATACCAGAGAGCAAACCACAGCATGCACAGCGGTTTTCTTTCCATCCTGGGATGCGTGACCGTGAAGACCCACAATGCAAGTCAATGGGGATGAAACAGTTTTCTGTGACACAATGGAAAACAGATCCGTCCCCATTGACTTTCAATGGAGTTCATGACGGATCTGTCTTGGCAATGTTAAAGACAATACAACCGGATCCGTTCATAACGGATGCAGACGGTTGTATTATCAGTAATGGAGGCGTTTTTGCTGATCCATGACGGATCCAGCAAAAACACTACTGTGAAAGTAGCCTTAGTAAAATTTAAAAAAGGGACTATCCTGCTTCACAAATTGAATGGTTTAATGTACTGTATTTGGGAAGTATGGGAACTCCTTTTTTTTGTAGGGACTACAGAATTTCTCATATTCAAATCTATACCCTCCTTTTTGGAAAACACTATTTTACATGAACATAGACATTTTTGCGCCTTAAAAAATAGGGTCTAAAAAAAGAGGGGGGGGGGGGAGCGGCGTGGTGTACGGAGTAAGGCTGGTAGACTCGTCTAATTTTTCATTCTCTACACCTGTTTTAGGAATAGAAAATGGTCTAAATCTACGCCAGCAAGGGAGCTAGTGTAGATTTAGACCGGTGGTGGATACGCTGGCGCCTCTACATAAATTTGGCGCATAGACCGCCAGCTAAAGTCTAAAACTCTGGGCTTAATAAATGACCCCCTATGTTTTTTTTCAAGGCTCATATTTCAAACCTATATCCTCCTTTTTGGAAAACACAATTTCACATGAACATAGAAATTCTTACCATTGACGTCACTACTAAAGCTGGAGAAAATCCCATTGCTAGGTAGAAGAGCAACTCAACAATCTTATACCTAGAAGAATGAAATGCATTCGTAATGGCTCAAATGTACAAAAGAAAATGGCAGAAAACATTAGAAAAAAAGTGAGATAATGAGAGAGCATTCAACACATACAAATCCACAGCTACAGATATGTAAAAAAGAGTTGTGGATCAAATCAGGAACCTGTCACCATAAAACGCAGTACGCTCTGAAGGCAGCATGCTATAGAGCAGGAGGAGCCGAGCAGACTGATAGATAGTTTTAATAAAATAAAAATTATTGGGGTTGCTCACTAAAAGGTATATGGGTACCTAGTATGAGCGCATATCGCTTTGGACTTGGCTATGGGTAAAAAACCGCATAAAAAACTGCAGTGCGTTTTCCCCCAAAAATTGTAGGTGACACCACCGTAAAGAGTATGTGGAACCTTAAAGGGGTTATCAGTGAAATAATACTGATGACCTATCCAAAGGATAGATCATCAATATCACACCTTGGCGGGAGGCTGAGTCCTGGCACCACCAACGATCAGCTGTTTTGGGACGCAGCAGCACTCACTGGAGCTCTGGTGAGCGTGGTGGCCTTCCAGGCGCTTACCAAGCATAGCGCTGTACATCGTATAGCGGCTTGAATGCGGCAGAGCTTCAACTAGGACATGTGCACAATGACATTACTGGCCTATGAAGAGGCCACAGCGCTCCGAACAGCTGATCATCTGGGGTCCAGGTGTCAAACCCTGGTGATCGGATATTGATGGCCTATCCTGAGGATAGGTCATAAAGATTCACTCTTGGATAACCCCTTTAAAGGGATTGTCTCAGTTCAGCAAATGGCATTTAACATGTAGACAATGTTAACCCAAGGCACATACTAATGTATTGTGATTGTCCATATTGCTTCCTTTGCTGGCTGGATTCATTTTTCCATCACATTATACACTGCTCGTTTCCAGAGATTACGACCACTGCTGCAGCTCACACATGAAGTGGCAGGACGGGAGGTGATGCGCATGCGTGCCAAGTGCACTCCCAAGATCCATGCCACCAGAGAGGTCGGTGCTATTTCCCATCGTGTGCAAGCAGGACCACTGCTACTGGATTGCAGGGTGGTCGAAACCATGGAAACAAGCAGGGTATAATGTGATGGGGAAATGAATCAAGCCAGCAAAGGAGGCAATATGGACATTCACAATACATTAGTAAGTGCCTTGTATTAACTTTCTCTACATGATAAATGCCATTCTCTGAAGTGAGACAACCTTTTTTAAAACCCTGGACAAGCACTATAACATCAGAGGGTTTTTGGAGAGTGGGAGGAAATCCATGCAAGTATGAGGAGAACATACAAACTCCATGTGCACGTTGCCCTTGGTCAGATTCCAATCAAGGCTGCAAGAACTAAAGCTAACCACTGGATTTTTTTGTACAAGATTCTTACTATATATTAAAATACATTTCATAATTAGTACATTTTTTGGACAGTTGGATTATAGTGGACTCTGGTGAGGAAAAACATCCAAGCACAGGGAAAAAATGCAAGCTCCATGCATATCTTGCATGCTCAAACCTAGAACCTACAAGGTAACAGTGCTAACTAACCAATGAGACACGGCTCTGCCCTATTCTTGATATAAGGGGCATAAACTACTGTAAAAATACAAAAATCATTATCGTACACAAAACAACTTACAAAACAATTTACCTTTCATGGTATAGAAACACATAAATAGTTCCACCAGCAGCCATCAGCCAAATGAACCACCTCATGTGAGAGGCCAGGGGTCCCAGTTCTCGAAGATTTAACCTTTAAACATGAAGAAAACAGAACTGTTCAAAACCCCGCAAGGCAAATCAAAATTATACATTAATGGGGTATTTCCAAAATTGAGATTTATAGAAAAATCTGATGACTGAAGGCCCCCACATATCACCATAGTGAGGAACAGTTTGAATGGAGCGGTGGTTGAGCATGCTCATGGCTGCTTCAATGTCAGTTCCATAGACTTTGAATGGAGCACCGGAAAATAGGCTTGACCACCACTAGGGTAGTGCCCTTAGTAGGAATGAAGGTGTTCTAGTGATCATGGGGGTTCTAGTGGTGAAGGGCACAGCAATCTTACATTTATCAGCTATACTGTGGATCGGTGAGAAATGTCAATTGTGGGAATAGCCCTTAAAACAAAAAAAAAAAGAAAACATCAAAAGCTAGTAAAATATAATGGACATACTAGTGTTCTGTCATGTACTGTATGTGCCTGCAAGAAGAAATTACCCAGATGGATCTCGATAGATTGGAGGCTTGGGCAGAGAAGTGGCAGATGAGGTCTAAAGAAGAACTCCCACAAAACATTTTATTCCATGTCCTGCTAGAAATGTACATGATGTAATCTGTAGTGAATATAATTTTCTTACCAGTGTCTGAATTTTTGAGTTATATCATCCTGAAGTTTCTTATCTGTGTCATGTGACTAGGAATTAGACCCACAAACTCACACAAGTACACTTATGCACTTATGTGTGGACAGGAAGTCTAATTTTCTATGCATTCCTATGGGAGCCTCACTTTCAGTCTCATAGGAATGAATACAGAAGTGACTGGCTTCCTGTCCTGGGTCAGTTGGAGGTCAGGGAGTTGGTCACATGACCAAGCTACAATAAGAAGAGAGGGGAAACTCTCAATTTCAGCCTCTGATAAGAAAATGACATTCACTACAGATTATATCATGCACCTTTCTAACAGGTCAGAGAATAAAATTTTTTGCGGGAGTTCTTCTTTAAAGGGTTATTCCCATCTTGGACAATGGGGGCATATCGCTAGGATATGCCCCCATTGTCCTATAGGTGCGGGTCCCACCGCTGGGACCCGCACCTATATCGAGAACGGGGCCCCGAAAGTGAAGGAGGGCGCACCACGCATGCGCGGCCACCCTCAATTCATTTGTTGGCTCCATAAAAATGAATGGGAGCGCACTGCGCATGCGCGGCCCAGCTCCCATTCATTTGTATAGAGCCGATGGAAATAGCCGAGCCAGCGCTTGGGTATTTTCGGCGGCCCCATACAAATGAATGGAGGGCGGCCGCGCATGTGCGGTGTGCCCTCCTTCACTTTCGGGCCCCGTTCTCAATATAGGTGCGGGTCCCAGCGGTGGGACTCGCACCTATAGGACAATGGGGGCATATCCTAGCGATATACCCCCATTGTCCAAGATGTAAATAACCCTTTAACACTGATAAATGTAAGGTTATGCACATAGGAAGGAATAATGCAAGTCACCAGTACATACTAAATGGTAAAACACTGGGTAACACTGACATGGAAAGGACTTAGGAATTTTAGTGAACAGCAAACTAAGCTGTAGAAACCAGTGTCAGACAGCTGCTGCCAAGGCCAATAAGATAATGGGTTGCTTCAAAAGAGGCATAGATGCCCGTGATGAGAACATAGTCCTGCCACTTTACAAATCACTAGTCAGACCACACATGGAACTAATAGGTCAGCCCCAGTTATAGGACAAATCTGGAATTTGGAGAAGGGAATAATATGTAAGATAAAGACAAAAAAAAAAAACAAAAACAAAGAATGCAAAATCTAGCTCAACCCTCAAGAAGATGCTTGTTGAGTCAATCACGTGCAGTGAGATGACCTGACTCAATCAGGGATTGGCTGTGAAGGTATCTGCAGAATGGACAGAGTAAGCATGGGAGTAGCGGGGAATCGGTGAGGCAGAGAATGGATGCTGTTATTTTTATCTCATTTCGAGGCTTTTCTCAATAATTTTTATCCCCTGGTCAAACCAATTATTGGGGTAAAGTTACCTAGTCTTGAGATGGTTAAAGTATGTCTAGCATTTTATGGTATACCCAAATCATTAAAATATCCATGGTAATATAAACTATTAAAGTGGAGGACGCGGGTCCATCAAAATGTCAAAGTTATGCAAATTAGCTCTATTTGTAAAAAGAAAGGAAAGTGGAACCTCTAATGATACCAGCTGTATGGTAGCTATCCTATGAGTCCATGTTCATTTTTTTAAACAGGCCTTGAAACATAAATTAGGATTATAGCTAAGCCAGTATCTCATCTGCAGACAATTGTTCCCAGGTGATTGCTCCTCATCTGTACAGACCTGAGTGAACTGGCTTAACCAGGTGAGAGGCCTTTGTCAGGATCCAAGGGATATTAATCCTCCTTATGAAGAGCGCTGAGTAGATGTATGAAGTCTTATAGGCAAGGCAATCAGCTGTCTGCAGATGAGGAACAGTCTTATCTATAATCCTAAATTATGCTCCAAGGCCTGTTTAAAAGGTCTAACATTGACTTTTTGGATAGTTACCATACATTAGAGGGTCAGCTTTCTTTTCTTTTAGGAAAGAGCGATAATTTGCATACATTTTTCCCAGAGGAGCACTGCCTGGCTCATAAAATATCTTACAGCACTCTCCAGAAATTACTATATACATTAATACACATTAAAATAGGCATAGAAAATCACACTAATATGAGTTGAATAAATGGAGGTGGCATATTTAGAAGTGAAAACATATTAAAGCTTTAATACCCACCATGGTGCATAGGATGCAGCAATGAAAAAGTAGATGACCATTCTGTCACACATGTGGAAACAATGCTCTACAGTCCTGGAAACAACAACGAAGAAAAAAGCTTATCTGGACCGTTCTGTAACTGATCAGCTGCTGATAAATAATGCAATACGGCAGGGAAAGTTGCCAATTATTATTCTGCTTGGTGACAATGCTCCAGGGAGCTCATTCACAAAATCAAAAGGTAACACGTGGGGAGCCTCATTGTTGTATGTTGTGCTGAGCCGGCTTACAACTACAACACAAAAATATTGGACTGTATATAATACATCATTAATGGTTATAGACACCTTTAACGTTGGGAAAAGGTGTGTACATGTGTTAGTGGTTAAGCTGAGATATAAAAAAAAAAAAAAAAAAAAAAAAAAAAAAAAAAAAGTTGCTTAAAGGGTTTTTTTGTCACCAGAAATACCCAAATTAAACTGGCTGACATTAGCGATGTGCTAATGTCAGCTGCATCTAACTATCCTACTCTTAGTTTTCTACATGCCCCCATTACTGGATAAATGTAATTTTTATAATACGCTAATTAGCCTCTAGGAGCAGGGGAGGCATTGCTCTAGCAACTAGAGGCTCCGTTCTCCCACCTCATTCACCGCCCTCCGAAGCTTGATTGACAGGGCCAGGCAGCGTTCTCCTCCTCCTGTCGGCCTTGTATGCTGGGGAAATCTCTCGCCGTGCCGTATTCAGCGCAGGCATAGTGAAGGACTCTTCCTTACTGCCCCTGCGCTGAATACGGCACGGCGCGAGATTTCCTCAGCATACAAGGCCGGCAGGAGGAGGAGAACGCTGCCTGGCCCTGTCAATCAAGCTTCGGAGGGCGGTGAATGAGGTGGGAGAACGGAGCCCCTAGGAGCAGGGGCAACGTCCCCCCACTCACAGAGGCTAATTAGCGTATTATAAAAGTTAAATTTATCGAGTAATGGGGGCATGTAGAAAACTAAGTAGGGTAGTGAGGTGCAGCTGACATTAGCACATCGCTAATGTCAGCCAGTTTAATTTGGGTATTTCTGGTGACAGAAACCCATTAATTCAACTTTTTTATTTTATTTTTTTTATCTCAGGTTAACCACTAACACATGTACACACCCTTTTTCCTATGTTAAAGGCGACAGAAACCCTTTAAAGGCTATATACACCTTTGGTGGCAATTTTTTTAATTATTGCATTGTACTCATTTTGAGCTAAAAAAAAAAAATCATTTTTTCAATTGGTCTTTATTAAAAAATGATGAGCCGTTTTCCCTCCACAGCTTTGAGTTTATCTACTATCAGGATCTGTATCTTCTCTCTGCTCCATCAGCTCCTACTTTATAAACACTCATTAAAGCTCAATTCTTATCTTACTGTTAAGAATGTGGCTTAAATAAGTGTTTATGGCCTTTTAGTAATTAAGGGGTAAGGTTTATTAGATGACCAAAGTGAAAATGAAAGTACCATTCACAACACTAGAAAAACAATTAACCCTTTGTGACAGAACGGCGCCATTTTTTAAAAAATAAAGACCAATTGAAAAAATGATTTTTAGCCCAAAATGAGTAAAACGCAATCATAAAAAAACTGTCCCCGAAGGTGTACATACCCTTTAAGTTTCAGGTTTCAATCTTCATTCCTTAATTCATTTTTGGAACCTTCCATATAAAATTTGCAACCTGCTCCTAGTGTTATACTTCTCACCTAGGCGTACGTGTGTCCAGGATGCTGCTGCCTTCACTAGCTCCTATTTATCAGCACAGATTCATTCCTGCACCAATTTCTCATTTGGCAGGTGATGAAGGATATCTGGTACTGACTGTCATTGATGCGGAGAAGTGTGTTATCCTGCCCCGCAAAGTTTGTCATGGTCTACAAGGCCTATGTGAATAATCTTCCTCCTGCAAACTACCTTAAGAGCAATTTCCACCTATATATATGGCCTGTGTGAGGTACTCTCCCCGATAACTTGGATGCTTTTCTCCCTATCTAGACTCTGATCTGCCTTGTACATTTCTCCTCTCCTATCTATGCAGCTATCCCTAACACTGAGAGGAGGAAAGGGGGTGCACAGAGAGCTGAACCAGCCAGAGCTGTATAATATATGCTAAAATTAGCAGCACCACCAGCTAGATGAAGGACTTACACAGAGTCTGTAGCAAAGATGCACCATGGGTGAATAAAATCTGTATTTTTCCTTTTATCTAAATTGTTGATTTTTGCAGGTATGTATCTGAAGCAGCTGAACTACCTGCCTCCCAAAGATATGGGAAGAGAGTCCCTAGGGTGACCATAATTGACTGCTTCCATAGACATACGTACCTAAGATGACTTTTCTTCCAGGTGACTATGTGAAATACAGTGGACACTATAAAAAGTGCACACAGGCCCATTCCATAAATACAAGCTGTTATCTTCTCCCATCGGTCATCTGACAAGCGGTGCAATAAAGCACTTCCCACGATAGAAGGGACAATGAGGAACTGCAAAATAAGTAGATGCCAGATAAGAAAGGAGAATGGGGATTTTACCACGTTTAATGAGAAAGAAACATACAAACCGTCATTTTGTATACTGTAACAATAAAAATACAGGGATGGAAAACATATTATAACATAATATCAGCAAAATGAAGGGATATTCTAATTTTATGAAAGCAAGGCTTAAAGAGGAGCTGTCACCTCTCCCGACATGTCTGTTGTAGTAACTACTTGCATTCCCCATGTAATAATTCTGGAGCATCTATTCTTCTGACTCTGATTATTCCTGCTAGAAGTGATGAATGAATTGCTAGCAGTCTGAAGTGGGTCTGGGTGTTACCTGTTGGGTATGGAGGGTGCCCCTACACATACACTTGGAATACCCCTTTATTGACAGTATAATGAGGGGCTGTTCCATTTTCTGATATAACTTTGTGTTTAACTAGCTTGTTATTTCAAGATCTCTGCTTTCAGGATGTGAATAGAAACAATCTTGACAACATCCAGGGGGTGAAAACCTGTACAGAACAAAGTCCCACAGTTGATATAGCCTGAGATACACAATCTTAACTCCAAGAGGACACATTGTGAAAAAACACTGTGTTCAGTGTGTGTGTGGTGTGTGTAATGTGTATGTGACATGTGTGTAGTGTGTATCTGTTGTGTGTGTGTGGTGTGTGTAATGTGTATGTGACATGTGTGTAGTGTGTATCTGTTGTGTGTGTGTGGTGTGTGTAATGTGTATGTGACATGTGTGTAGTGTGTATCTGTTTTGTGTGTATGGTGTGTGTAATATGTATGTGGTGTGTGTGGTGTTTGTAATGTGTATGTGGCACGTGTGTAGTATGTATCTGATGTGTGTATGTGGTGTGTGTAATGTGTATGTGGTGTGTGTGTGTGGTGTGTGTAATGTGTATGTGGCACGTGTGTAGTATGTATCTGATGTGTGTGTGAGATGTGTGTAATGTGTATGTGTGTGTGTAAAGTGGCATGTGTGTAGTGTGTATCTGTTGTGTGTGTGTGGTGTGTGTAATGTGTATGTGGCATGTGTATAGTATGTATCTGATGTGTGTGTGTGTGTATTGCATGTGTACAGTGTGTGTAGTGTGTGATTTGTGTCTGAAAGGCACCATACATCATTCAAATACCATAAGCCCTAAACGCCTACCAGTTTATTTTCTCCGATCTTGTCCTAATTTGGACAATAAGGGGGTCTGCTATTTTTCAGAAACAGGCTCACTCTAGTCCATGGGCTGTGTCTGGTACCAGACATCGTTCACGTACAAGACAGCCACTATTTCCTTAAAGAGGTATTCCGGTTTTATTAATTACATGTATTTATTTAGAGAATAGGACATTGAACAATTTTCAAATATGCATCTATGTAAACTTTTGCTCACAGACCTTTATCATATTTGCACAATAGCCCCTCTCTAAAGAAAAAAAAATGGTATGGCCCATTTTAGCCCCGTAAACTGCATCCATAAGAGAACTGAATAGGACTAAAGGTGGTGTAGGTCATGTGACCCTCAATTCTCTCATGTGACCTCTGGCATTCAGTTAACTGTCTAGATATCTAAGGCTGGGTTCACATCACGTTTTTCCCATCCTTTTAACGTACACATCTAATATTGTTCTCCCTGTCTCCCCTGTATTTGTAATTTTTTTTACAGTTAATTTTATTAAAACGTGTCAACATCTCCTAGGGACAGGAAGCCATTTTACAAAACACCTCAAAACAGGTGGCCATTTAAACCTACATACAGTGAAGTAGCTGTTATTAAGGCCATAATGGTTTCCACCATTAGTCCTACATCGTTATCCAATGGAAGTGTCCCTTGTGCTGACCCAGACATGTCATGTAACACTGTTGCTTACTGAATGTCACTGGTGTGTCACATGGATGCATTACACATGACTGAATCAAAGGTTGTACCATTCTACTGTGCAGATAGATGTCTACAACCTGAAGATACCACTCTGCTATCTTCACTGAATGGAGGAGCTGAGCTGTAATACCGGACTGTGGTGCGGTTTCTGGAAAAAGAAATTGGCGTTTTCCAGGTTATAGCTCAAGGATCAGCAACCTCTGGCTCTCCAGCTGTCCTAAAACTACAATTCCCAGACTGCTTCATTCATTTCCATGGGAGTAACAAGAACAGCTTCACAAGTGGGAATGCTGGGAGTTGTAGTTTCACAGAGGTTGGAGTGCAGAAGGTTGCTGACCACTGTTGTAGATATTGAAGATCTATCCTTAAGCTACATCCTAAGGGGGTCCGACAGCCCCACTGATCAGCTCCTCGCAGAAGCCGCCAGAATACAGAGAGCTGACCCATGCTGGGTTACTGCAGCTCAGCTTCCATTCGCTAGTTTGATCTGACTCTGGGTGCTGGACCATCAATGATCTGATACTGATGTCCTATTGTAAGGATAACCAGAAAACACCTTTATGGGAGAGTTTAGTGGGTGCATTAGTTTAGGTTCACCCCACCTCAGCATTAATCACATTTGTCACGACTATGAGAAAGTCAAAGCAGAAACTTTCCATCCCTGGTTGCGTTCTCAAAACATTTCTCCGTCCACTTTTCCCCTAATTCTCAGTGCAAACAAAACAGATGTGAATCAACCCGTGGATTCTAGGAAAACGGCAAAGAAAATGTTTGCTCAGCAACACATGAAATATACCGCAAGGTACACGGAGCAATCAGTAAATAATACCGCCATATTGAGCAACCAATGAGGCTACCGCCAGATACTGCACTCCCTGTCAATTCTGGTATATAAATGCATTGGTTGTATACATCTTCAGTATTTACTACGTTACTATAAAGTAAATTCACCCTGTGCTGTATCCATGCAGGTATATGCTGCTATTTACAGATAAGGATGTATTAAAGGGATTTTCCAGAAGTAGAATATTAAAAACCTATCCTCAAAATGGGTCACTGATGTAAAGTTGGTGGGGATCCAACACCCAACACCACCACCGATCTGCTGCTTGAAGAGGTTTAACTTTTATTCTGCCAGATTCAGCTGCTTAAGTGCCCAGGAGGCGGGGCTTCACTGTGAAGTGTTCTCTGCACTGAGCTGCTTCACAGTCCCTCCCTTCTGCTCTGAGAGACAGCTGTAGAAGCCAACCAGGAAATCAGTACATCTGTCACTCAGAGCAGAGGGGAGGAACTACAAAGCTGCTCAATGCAGAGAGAGCACAACACAGTGAAGCCCCGCTTCCTGGGCACTTAAACAACTGAATCTGGCAGAAAAAAAGTTCAAGCTCTTCAAGTAGCAGACTGGTGGTGGTGTCAGGAGTTGGATCCCCACCAAAATTCTGAACATATTTTTCAAAAATTGATAGAATAAGAATTTAATGCAATTTGATTCTAAAGAGAGGCTGGATTAGGGGAGACTTATCAAATACCAGTGGTTTCACGCCAATCTATGATATCCCTTGTGCTGTCAGAAGATGTGCCTTATTTATGACGAGGCCTTGTCATAAATTAGGCTTATCTTCCAGGAGTCCATGCGACTAAAGAGAAATCTAAGGCAGCTCCGAGCTCCTGAAATCTGCTCTAAATGAAGATTAACCCTTTCAGTACCGGAGGTTTTTTCGGTCATGCATTTTCGTTTTGCGCTCCCTGCCTTCAAACAGCCATAACTCTTTTATTTTTCTGTTCACATAGCTGTATGAGGGCTTGTTTTTTGCGGGACAAGTTGTACTTTCCAACGCCACCATTTAATATTGCATACGGTGTAGTGGGAAGCAGGAAAAAAATTCCAAATCAGGTGAAATTGCAAAAAAAACGCTATTCCGCTACAGTTCTACGGGTTTCTTATTTACAGCGTTCGATGTGCATTAAAACTGACCCGTTATTTTCATTCTACTGGTCAGTACGAATCCGGCAATACCTAATATGTATAGTTTTTCCTGCGTTTTGATAGTGAAAAAAAATTAGAAAGTTGCCCTTTTTTTTTTTTTTTTTTTTTCCTTGTCATATCTTGACCCCTATAACTTTTTGGTACTTATGTGTACAGAGCTGTATGGGGGCTCATTTTTTGCGGGACAATCTGAAGATTTTATTAATACCATTCTGGGGTGTGTATGACTTTTTGATCACTTTTTATTTAATTTTTTTTAGAAAAAAAAAGCGACAAAAAACGGCAAATCGCCATTTGGACGCTTTTTTCCGCCACACAATTCGCCGTATTGGATTTTTTTTTTATATTTTAAAAGTACGGGCGTTTTCGGTCACGGTGATACCCATGATGTCTATATTTAGTGTTATTTAGGTATTTATTTTTTACTTATACGGAAAGGGGGGTGATTTGAACTTTTATATCTTTTTTATTTTTTATATATTTTTTAACATTTTTTTTTAATTTTTTTTTTACTATTTGAATGCTCAAATATGAGCTTATATATTGTGGCTTTTTAATTTTCTTTATGAGCAATTATGGATTTACTAGAGGCAGTTAAATCCATCAATTGCTCATTTCTTATCCTGGCCTGCCATCTAGTGGCCAGAATAAGAATTGCACTTTGAAAACTGTAATCCTCACCAGCGAGGATTACAGTTTTCATATGGTGTACAGACACCCCGATTGGCCACACGGGGTGTCTGTACACCACCCGGAAGCGAACGCTTCCGGGTTTAGACGCAACTAGATGCCGTGATCACGTGTGATCACGGCATCTAGTCACCCCGTTAGACGCCGCCGATCGGGTAAGTAGCGGCAAGTCTCTGCTGTTAGAAACAGCAGAGACTTGCCGGCCATGACGCCCGCCGCACCCGCGAGCGGGCGCCATGTGCCCGCATCGTACCAGCGCCGTACATGTACGGCGCCGGTACTGTAAGGGTTAAAGGGGTTCTCCGGGAATTAAGAAAATGAAAATATGTAAATACTACTTTATTATAAATATATTCCCAAATATCTTTCATTAGTTATAATGGTTCATTTTGTCTAGGGAGCAATGATTAGGAGAAACAAAATGGCCGCTGTCCTATTAGTGCACATAAAACCTGTCCTAATCACACAGCAGGACAAGTTACTTCACAACACTGAGGTAAAGAGCTGCCTCATCCTTCTCTGCTCTGCTTGTCAGGGATTATGATCCTGAATACAGTTTAATATGATATTTAGCTGAATCTTTGTGGGAATGGAGATCATGAGGAGACATGAAGTACAAAGGACGGACAGGACAGGCTGTGGTAATGGAGACTGCATACAAGTGCTGCTGCTCATTAGCCACATCTGCTCATGAACTCCATTCTCACAGAGATTCCGCTAAAGATCTTATCATCTGTATTCAGCATCATAATCCCTGACAAGCAGAGGAGAGGAGGATAAGGCAGCTTTTTACCTCAGTGTTGTAAAGTAACTTGTCCTGCTGTGATTAGGACAGGTTTTGTGTGTACTAATAGGGCAGCGGCCATTTTTTTTCTCCTAATGATTGCTCCCCAGACAAAAGGAGCCATTATAACTAATGTAAGGTATTTGGGAATATATTTATAATGAAGTAATATTTAAGTATTTTCATTTTTTTTAATTCCCGGAGAACCCCTTTAATGTGTAGGGTCTACTGGCTCCGCCGCCTACCTGTCCTCTTTTTAGAAAATGTCGAGGGCGGCATACATATACCACATGTGATGATTTTTTGTCTCAATGGCGGTTAAAAAGTCACAAAGAATTGGCGACTTTTTTGTGCCAGAAAAGAGTCATGGGTGAATGATAAATTTCCCCCATTTACTTCCATGGGAGAGTGTTGTGGGCATGATCTGTGACCTGTACAAAGGTCATTGTGCAGGGAGGTGGGTAGAATGGCTGTGATATTAGCTACTGTGAATCCTCCTGATGAAGCCATAGAGCGAAACGCGCGTCGGGGATCTGTGTGTCACGGTATATGGTAACCTGTATTTTATATTTACGTTATTGGCGCGAGAATATTTGTGAATTGTCAGCATCTGAATTGTAGTATTGCCATATGTTTATATAAGGTATTACCTCTGTGACCATAGTGTTGGGCTAGTTGATCATGTATTAGACCCTCCATCACCCATATTGCTTTATGTTTTAAGTGTATTTTAAATGTATTGATATATGATATAATAAAGTTTGTGTAACTCTCTTGTACTCTTTGTGTACTTTAGTCTATTGTAGGCTTAATTTGTGTTGAGTCAATAAATACGGTGGTCAGTAGATTTTACTTTAGTCATGAACTATAGACAGTTCAGCAGGTCTCTCACTGTACACAGGTTTCTATGGTAACTTGCAGACCAGTAAGACTGTTATCTGATTGTCTGAGAGCAGTGAAGAAAGATAGGACTGAGCTCTGAGTGATTACCTGAAGTAAGAAAAAGGTACAAGTGTAGTGAGCAGGGCTGTGGAGTCGGTAAGCCAAAGCCCCAACTCCAACTCCTCAATTTTCCCTGACTCCGACTCCTGACTCCCTCATACACAGCGCATGTTTAAGTGATAACTTTAAACAAACTTTGCATAAATCAATAGTACAGATATGTCATGACAAAAAAGTTTGTAATATATGTTTTACTAGATATCTTTACTGACGTTTCAGTATCAGGCTTCTCTGGGTACAGCTCACTAAGGGCCTGATGTACGAAAACCGTCTAGGTCTAAGACTTTCTTTGTTGCCCATAGCAACCAATCAGAGATCCCCTTTCATTTCTCCAGAGCACTATATAAAATGAAAGGGGAACTCTGATTGGTTTCTATGGGCAACAAAGGAACTTCTACACCTAGACACTTTTCATACATAAGGCCCTAGGGTTTTTACATCACAGGAAAAGCAAACTAAGACATAAAGCATACAGATGGAACATGCACTGGACAAGTGATTTATGCACAGTTTATTGAAAGTTTAAATATACTAAGTACTTGCCTTAAAGGGTTTTTCTCAGCACATTGATTCACTGGCTGACAGGCAGTTTGCACTCACTCTGTCTCCTCAGGCTGTGGGGGGGGGGGTCACCAGCAGTTATTCGCATATATTAACTTACTCTAAAAGAGCAGGAGGTTGTGATCTCTAACACAATTACAGGTGAAGCCATCCTTCTCAGTCCTCAACTCA
Organism: Rhinella marina; assembly: GCA_900303285.1. NCBI lineage: Eukaryota > Metazoa > Chordata > Amphibia > Anura > Bufonidae > Rhinella > Rhinella marina. The sequence continues at coordinate 213,857 of ONZH01016825.1, read as the reverse complement.
TTTTGCTTACTGAGGTCACTCCTGCTCTCAGCCAATCATATAACAGTCTTTCTGGTCTGCAGGTTACCATAGAAACCTGTGTACAGTGAGAAACCTGCTGAACTGTCTATAGTTCATGACTAAAGTAAAATCTATTGACCACTGTATTTAGAAAATGTCTTCTTTTAACTGTCCCTTTATGTTGAAAGCTAATCTTTGTAACTAGTGAGAAAACCCCTTTAATCATGTTTTCTCCAGCAGATCTGAGATGAGTGCAGCCATTCCTTCCCAGTGCCTTTTTCCTCTGATCTGTAGCAGAGGAGTTTCACTTCTGAGCATCTACATAAAGGGCAGCACACAGTCATCTCAACTGAAAGCCTAGATCCTTAGTTCAGGAATAGAACAAACATTTATAGGACATTTCATCATGTTCCCAAATTGTTTCATCATGTTCCCAAATTGTTATGAAAATATATTTAGCACATACTGCACTGAACTAAATGTACCAATTTATTATATATTTTAGGAGTCGGACCATTTTATACCGACTCCAACTCCACAGCCCTGGTTGTGAAAAAAGAGAAGCATAGCTGTACCTGTAATTGTGTTAGAGATCACAATCTCCTGCTCTGTCAGAGTAAGTTAATATATGCTAATAACTGCTGGAGACCCCCCCCACAGCCTGAGGAGACAGAGTGAGTAAAAACTGCCTTTCAGTCAGTGAATCAATGTGCTGAGAAAACCCCTTTAAGACAAGTACTTCTTAGTATAAATAAACTGTGCACAAATCACTTGTCCAGGGCATGTTCTCTCTGTATGCTTTATGTTGTTTGCTTTTCCTCTGATGTAAAACACCCTAGGGCCTTATGTATGAAAACTGTCTAGGTGTAGACGTTTCTTTGTTGCCCATAGAAACCAATCAGAGCTCCCCTTTCATTTAATATAGTGCTCTGGAGAAATGAAAGGGGAGCTCTGGTTGGTTGCTATGGGCAACAAAGACAGTCTTAGACCTAGACAGTTTTCATACATCAGGCCCTTAGTGAGCTGTACCCAGAGAAAAGCCTGATACTGGAAGTTCAGAGTAAAGATATCTAGTAAAACATATATTACAAACTTTTTTTGTCATGACATATCTGTACTACTGATTTATGTTTTGTTTGTTTAAAGTTATCACTTAAACAGGCACAATTTATGAGGGAGTTGGAGTTGGGGCTTTGGCTTACCGATTCCACAGCCCTGGTTTGATCAATTAATCGCCCAATAAATTCCTGGTTTAATTAGAATTGGTATTTAAACAGTCCTCCTCATCATGTTGTTCACATTTTGAAGACACCTAACAGTACCTAGCCATTGTGAGGCTTCAAGCAGGATGTTCTCAGACGGATGTGGCCACTGAGCTTAAAGTGTCACACAGTGTCATCAGCAGGTTACAACAGATAGAGAAAGACTGGAAGGCATAGAAGTGGACATCCTTTGGCCACATCCCACACTGATGACCGCTTCATTGTGAACAATGCCCTGCGGAACCGGATGATGAATGCCACACAACTCCAGGCACATTTAAAGGGGTTGTCTCACTTCAGTAAGTGGCATTTATCATGTAGAGAAAGTTAATACAAGGCACTTACTAATATACTGCTGTTATTCATATTGCTTCCTTTGCTGGCTGGATTCATTTTTCCATCACATTATACACTGCTCGTTTCCATGGTTACAGACCATCCTGCAATCCAGCATCAGTGGCCGTGCTTGCACAATATAGGAAAAAGCACCGGCCTATGTGCTCTGCCATGGTCTTGGCCACCAGAGAGGCTGACACTTTTTTCTAAAGTGTGCAAGCACGACCACCACTGATGGATTTGAGGGTGGCCTGTAACCATGGAAACAAGTAGTGTATAACATGATGTAAAAAAAGAATCCAGCGAGCAAAGGAAGCAATATGGATAATAATAATACATTAGTAAGTGCCTTGTATTAACTTTATCTACTTGATAAATGCCACTTGCTGAAGTGAGACAACCCCTTTAAGGGAGGTAACATTCACGTCAGACCATTCGACCTGCGAGAGTACCTGACCACAGGCGTCATCATCTTGCATGGACCAGGGAGCATGTACTCTAAATAAATAGTTTGAGATGAATAAATCACCATTACTGCTTCTACTTAAATGCCCTACTTTCATGATAGAATATAAATGTAACGTGAACTTTGCGTATGACAATGCGTATCTGGAGTTACAATAACAATTTTAACGGGAGTCTATCTCCAGGAAATACTTCTATATACCGATGGCGGGCCCAAGCCACTCTGTCCTCTGTTACTCCTCCTGCTTCCTCTGCCGGCCATTCCCTCTCTTTTTAAATCTAGCCTATTTAGTTGAGGGTAATCATTTTTCTCTGTGCTTGGGCAGGGTTTTGAATCTCTTTAAAGAGATCAGTCCTGTATAGAGACCTACTCCATGGTATGGAGACCTATTGGCAATGCTCCATGGGAAACGAATATGCAAAGAGGTATCTCCCAAGGAAGAGAACCATTTTACCAGGGCCACCTATTGGAAGTGGACCCCCTATGAGTCAATATCCGAATTTCCCACAAGCCTTGAGATTTGACAAGTGAATATAGCCAAACCAGATATCCATCCGTAGACAGATGTTTCGGGGTGCTTGTCCTTCATCAGTACGGAGTAGGCTTCTTGTTGACTTTGTGAGATGCAACTTCCAATAAATGGCGCTGGCGAGATGGTTCTCTTTCTTAGGAGATACATCTTTGCCTATCTCTGTGCTTGAAAAATGTTAAAATATTGCACTCAACCAAATCTTTAAAAAAAAATCTGTTAAAAAGCAAATGCAGGTAAAATCAGGTTATTACTGGAATGTTCCCACACCTAAAATTAAAATTTTCCAATCAGTATATTAGAAAACAGCTTTTTAGGAAATTCATTCTATAAGGTGCCTGCAGAGTCGAAGCTTTGCCTATAGTCTCTGCCAGGCCGACTGATTAAAATAATAATGTTCAGAGGGTTAAGTCCTATAGATCTGACTGAGCTGAGAATTAGTTGGACCATTGAAAAATGCTGCAGATCAGACCCAGGAGGAACATAATTTGCAAGCATCAGCTTTACCAGAGCGAAGAGATGATGAAAGATCGCCTCTTATCTGATGTGACAGCGAGAGGTTCACGAAGAGGACACGTGCTGTCCACAGAGCCAGACACCCAGAGAGAGGAGGGCGCAGGAGGACGTAGCTAATCACAGGGAGTGAGAAGCACAGTCTGTGGAGCACACTCAGCTCACCATTTGTTTCTACTGAAATAATTCGGGACTAAAGAGGACAATCTTAGCAGCTGGATGCTGAAGGACCAGCAAAATCCAAGGTCTCTAGCACTCTTTGAAACAGCGTAAATCTTTATTCGTACATCCTTAAAAACATCAGAGATGATTATGCGTTTCGGTTGGAGTAGAAACATCCTTATTCGTAGCCTCTTATCTCCAACTTATACGAATCGCGTAAGCGTTTTTAGTGTTTCCCTCCATTGTTTTTAAGGCAGTGTTTTTAAAAGTGCTGGAAACCCTGAATTTCACATTCCACTGACTCAGGGGTCTATTTCCTCCCTGCACCGTGATGTGGATTTGGAGAGTGATACATACAGCGAGTTGATCACTTCATCTTACTCCTGTATTATACTGAAGTCTTGCACTGTTCTCAGCCCTATTTATCTCTTCTATCAGCTTTCACAGCACCAGCTTTGGAGCGGATTAATTAAATCCACATCTACAGATCAATAATTCATCTGATCCCAACAGTTTAAAGGGGTATTCCAGTAGGAAAAAAAAGATGACCATGCAATGGTTAAAAAAAAAACAAAGCAAAAAACTCCCATGGCTTATACTCACCTCGTTGCGCTGTCGGTGCTATGGTCCTTGCTGCACATCTCCTCCTGCTCCTGTCTTAACACAGCGGGAAATGTCTGGCAATGTCACTCAGCCAATCAAGGGCTGAGGCGGGTCTTTGTTGCAGCCAGTGATTGGCTGGGCAGCATTTCCAGCCAGTCAGACAGGAGCAGGAAGTGGAGCGCAGCATAGACCCAGGCACCGTTGGAACAACAGCGCCAGGGGAATCTGCAAGGTGAGTATAAGATAGTTATGTTTTTTTTAACCATTTCATAGCCATCCAAGATATTTTTTCCCTACTGGAATACCCCTTTAAATTAGCCTTACGGTTGATTTCTAGTAACATAGTAACATAGTTTATAAGGCCGAAAAAAAGACATCTGTCCATCCAGTTCGACCTGTATAGTAAGTAATGCTGAATCCAGCTCAGAGGGAGGTGGATACAGATGTATCTGATCCAGGGAGCTGTCGATGTACTAAATACAATATCCACCAAGGAGGAGGAGACGCCAGGGTTTCTCAGAGGGTGTCTCCTTCTACTTGCCCGTGATGCCGTGCGATTGCAGCGGACCACGTCACAGCCACGGTGAAAAAACAGATCACCTTCTCCCGGGCTGTGATGAGCTCTGATGCCATTGGACGGCATCACAGACAGGGAGAAGGAGACGCCCATTAAGAAACGCTGGCGTCTCCTCCTACCTGTACTGATGGTGGAAATTAACATATGCGGGACCAAAAACAGCAGGGGGCATAGCATCCCCATGAAGCGGAATTTTTGAAAAAAAACATACAAAGCATTTACATGTGGAGGCGTTCAGCTATCTGGTAGGCATATCAGTTTATAATACTCAAACCAATGAAAGGTCCTCTTTAAACCCACCAAAATTGGCAGGTTTGGCCAACAGAGATGTAATTTGTATGACCCAGTTTAGATCTAACCCCACGTACATTTGATTTGGAGATACGGGACAGAAGAATGCAAAGTATGAGGGTACAGCCTGATAAGTGATGAAGAGGCTGAGGACACATCTCCACCTCTTTGTTTCATCTATGCATGAGTCAGTCCAGCTTTATGGGGACAGATGATAATTAGTCCGTAAATCCTTATTACTTTAATTACCAAGGCTAATAACAATACCCAATGAACCCTTCCTGCTTTAGCTATTCTATGCTGTGGAGTGTGAGGTCAGTGTCCTTCAGGTGCTAATGCTGAATACCTCAGGCCTATTAAGTGTTTGAAGGCATGCCAGGAATGTCCACCAACCTAAGGCTGTGGATCCAGCTCCTGATAACCCTCCTACTGATTATCCTTCTACATCAGCATCTTCTCCTTCACCCCTGGAGGAAAAAGCAATAAAGGAAACATTGGGCTAAGTGTTCCTTTGCCTGTTCCAACTCCTCATCTGTATCCCTTTGCCTTTCCTTCATTATCCCAACTCCTCAACCCAACATTGCTTACCTTTACATTATCTTTAGGACCTCTCCTGCCATGCAGCCCTGCACTCATCCAGTTTTAGTCACTATCAGTTGCTCCGCAATCTGCGACTTTTCCCCATTCAGTCTAAAAAAGTGGGTGCGGCGTCGGTGGTGATGGGCCGGTAGGCCCGTCTCATTCATCATTTTCTATGCCTGTTTTAGGCGTAGAATAAGACATGTTCCATAATTTTGTGGACGGCACAGAAAGGACGTGCAGATAGCACACAGAGTGCCGTCCGTATCTTTTGCGGTCTCATTGAAACAAATGGGTCTGCATCCGACCCGCAAAAAAAGCAGATCAGTTGCGGACCAAAAATACGCTTGTGTACATGAGCCCCTATACTAACTTTTTTTCTGTAAAAAACTAGGCCTTATACAAAATGTTTTGTACAAAAATAATGAAAAGCTCTGCCCACTAGGATGTAGAGACGTGTACAGTACAGTGTCACCAGTCTTTACATCTGACAAATGAGCGTACATTGTTCAGATGATCGGAGACCTTTAGAAGTCTTGGGATTAAGCGTTCTTAAGAATGTTCATTCTAGATAATTGGCCTAACAATCTGCACATGTAAACGGGTTATTACTGACATCAGTTTTTATTTACTCACTTATGTAGCAGTAACATATTCCGCAGCACTTTACAGACAGACACTATTATCACTTGCTGTCACCACTGGAGCACACAATCTACGTTTCCTATCAGTATGTCTGGGAGGAAACCTAGAGAACCTAGAGGAACCGCACGTAAACTCCATGCAGATGTTGTCCCTGGTCCTTGACAACGTAACCACTGAGCCACCGTGCTACTCAGATTAGATCTATACTAAGCCGGAGATTCTTATGACTTGTCTTCTTGGTCCTATCACTATTGATATCTTATGGCAAACGTGGGAGGAACAGAGGGGTGAAGGTCTTCAACGCAACATCATTTGAGGACTGGAATTTTCTTTCAGCATCCTGAAGTGCAAACAAACTTGTGTCCTAATTATGGAGCGCTTACAAGAAAAGAATGAGATGAAGCGTGCAAGTCTAGTTTAATTATTTACAGGGAGAAGGAAACTTTTAGCAGTAATAGCGAGGACTTGAAATACTCTATGCAATTACTAAATGTTCCTGCTGGCTGTGGCGTGACCGCACACGTGATTTATTACCTTGTTTTTAATCCATATGAAACACAACAATATGTGAAATGGTTGGGAAAGCGCCACTGCCAAGGTAATGGTTGGTTTTCAACTATTAAAGCCACAAGATGCGATCCAAAGGAAGACGTTGACTTTTCCGCATTCTTGTGAACTGCTGATGTCGCTCAGTAGTCCCATAATGACATTTCTTTATCTGCTCAGAATATCCCAGATACTGTATATAATTACCCTTAATTTTGGTTTTCCATGTCAGCACTTTCCTTCCCCTGTTCTGGAGTTGTCACAATACCAAAATTTTGATTCGATTTCGATACCAAGAAAAAGTATTTGATACTCGATACCATTCGATACAACGCCGAAAAAATAAAACACAAAAAAATCTGTGTGCCCCATCAGAACTCACATCAGCCCACTGTGCCAGCATCAGACCTCAGATCAGCCCACTGTGCCAGCATCAGACCTAACATCAGCCCACTGTGCCAGCATCAGACCTAACATCAGCCCACTGTGCCCCCGTCAGACCTAACATCAGCCCACTGTGCCCCATCAGACCTAACATCAGCCCACCGTGCCCCATTAGACCTAACATCAGCCCACCGTGCCCCATTAGACCTAACATCAGTCCACCGTGCCCCCATCAGACCTCAGATCAGCCCACTGTGCCAGCATCAGACCTAACATCAGCCCACTGTGCCCCCGTCAGACCTAACATCAGCCCATTGTGCCCCATCAGACCTCAGATCAGCCCACCGTGCCCCCATCAGACCTCAGATCAGCCCACCGTGCCCCCATCAGACCTCAGATCAACCCACCGTGCCCCCATCAGACCTCAGATCAGCCCACCGTGCCCCCCATCAGACCTCAGATCAACCCACCGTGCCCCCATCAGACCTCAGATCAGCCCACCGTGCCCCCATCAGACCTCAGATCAGCCCACTGTGCCCCCATCAGACCTCAGATCAGCCCACCGTGCCCCCATCAGACCTCAGATCAGCCCACTGTGCCCCCATCAGACCTCAGATCAGCCCACCGTGCCCCATCAGATCTCACATCAGCCCACCGTGCCCCCATCAGACCTCACATCAGCCCACCGTGCCCCCATCAGACCTCACATCAGCCCACTGTGCCCCCATCAGCCTCAGATCAGCCCACTGTGCCCCATAAGACCTCAGATCAGCCCACTGTGCCCCCATCAGACCTCAGATCAGCCCACTGTGCACCCATCAGACCTCAGATCAGCCCACTGTGCACCCATCAGACCTCAGATCAGCCCACTGTGCACCCATCAGACCTAACATCAGCCCACTGTGCCCCCATCAGCCTCAGATCAGCCCACTGTGCCCCCATCAGCCTCAGATCAGCCCACTGTGCACCAATCAGACCTCAGATCAGCCCACTGTGCCCCCATCAGACCTAACATCAGCCCACTGTGCCCCCATCAGCCTCAGATCAGCCCACTGTGCCCCCATCAGACCTAACATCAGCCCACTGTGCCCCCATCAGCCTCAGATCAGCCCACTGTGCCCCCATCAGACCTCAGATCAGCCCACTGTGCCCCCATCAGACCTCAGATCAGCCCACTGTGCCCCCATCAGACCTCAGATCAGCCCACTGTGCCCCTATCAAAATAAAATAAAAAAATCTCTTACCTGTCCTGCGCCGCGGCTCCGCTCCGGGTCCGGCGCTCCTCTTCTTCTCTTCCCGGCGCTGCACTGTCACCTGACTGCGTGCAGCGTCAGGTCAGAGTGCACGCACTACGTCCTGATGCTGTACACGGTCAGGACAGTACAGCGCGGGCCCGGAGAAGAAGAGGAGTGCCGGACCCGGAGCGGAGCCGCGGCGCAGGATGGGTAAGAGAATTTTTTATTTTAGTATCGCAAAATAGAAAATTCCGGTACCGAATCGATACTGGTATAAAAGTATCGATTCAGTATCGAATTATCGATACCCAAGGCAACCCTACCCTGTTCTCAACATCAGCGCATCATCCTGGCAGGATGTTTACATGCAGAACTTCCTCTTTTCATCAACTTCCTGCTTGATTTCCTAACCAAACCCAGCATGCTCTGTAATGTTTCACAGGTCTTGCTGCACCTGCCACAATATTCCCTCTGCAGTAGTCGCCCCTCTCCGTGTTAGTTGGGCTTCATGCACACGACCGCATGTATTCTCCGCAAAATATGGATATTAGCCGGGTGCATCCCGCAATGTCCACAGGTGCTAGAGATGAGTGAAATGATTCTACGGAATCGATTTGTCCAATCAGCAGAGCTTTTAGATTTGATTTGTCAAGGCTCCTGCAAATGAATATTGGACAAGTCGATTCTATGCAGGTCTCATTGTCAAAGTACCTATTCTTGTCCGCAAAAAGGACAAGAATAGGACATTTTTTAATAGATCACCCCTTGAGGTATCCTAGGGATATTCACATTTTACACACATATGTCATCTGTACTTATAGACGACCAAAAAATCCCACTAGGGACCCCCAAACCCAATTCATGTAATTAAAATGTAACTTTTATTTCTTGAAAATTATAATTTTTATTAATTTTTCAGAAGGGTGAAAAATAATAACAACAGTGAAAAAACACATCACTCCGTAAGATTTCAGGTACAATCATTGACTAAAACTGTATTACTGCATACATGTATGCAGACTTTTTCCGCAATAATCAAAATGTCATAACACAATTTGAAAAACCCAATAAATGTAAAACAAATAGTGTAATACGCTGTCAATAGGCTTTCTTCCAGACTGATGTAGACAAGAAGGATAGTATGAAAGGAGGACATGAAACAAAATACAAAACCAGAAATTAAGAAAAAATGGAAGGGGAATAAGGAAAAGAGGGGACATGAGGAAGAAACAGCTTGAACGTCATCTCGAAAGAAGAAAACCTGCCCAAATATTCAATGTCAGTGCATTATATAAGAGACCATTATAGGACCATCTGTATATCATCTGTTTGGTGATAAACATCCCATTTAGACCAGATTTTTTCAAATTTCCCTACATCACCCAAAATACTCCATTTAAGCTTTTCGAACCTTCGTATTTTATACATTTCAGCCAGCCAATCTCTCATATATGGGCCCTCTTTTTGAAGCCAGTATCGTGGGATTACAGATTTCATGGCCCCAATTAAAAAGGGAAAAAGTTTGTTTTTTAGAGCACTATTGTTGCCCTTAAGTAGGCCAAATAGTATAACCTCTTTGTCGATATTGGCTTTAGTGTTGAAAATTTTTCCAATAACCTGACTGAATTGGGACCATAAAGCTGCAATCGGTGGGCATTCAACCCAGATGTGAGAGAGTGATCCATCTACCCTTTCACACCTCCAGCAGAGCTTGGAAATGTTTGAATTCATTTTATTCAGGACCAAAGGAGTCTTATACCATCTTGATAGAATTTTGTAGTGTGTTTCTTGGAGCCTGGTTGACGTTATTCTAGGCAATGAATTACTAATAATCTGATGCTTCTCCTGATCATTAAACTGTTTATTTATTTCACTCTCCCATTTCACTATATATGAAGGTGAGGTAGTGGAAGTGAGAAGTTCAGAGTATAGTCTGGATATACCATGTTCTAAAGGTTTATGATCCAGAGCAAGTTTCATTATATTAGAGCAATCCGAGTCCCTGTATTGGTCTGGGGTCAATGATGATACAAAATCCTTTAATTGGGTATACCCGAGTTTAGAAAGATGGGGCTGTGTAAATTTGGTGTTAATGTCCGAGTGCGATAAGAAGACATTTGACGACTTCATGTCTCTTAGTGAAGCCATAGCCAGAGATCGATTTAAGAGTAACTCTCTGTGAAGAGACCTATACTTTCTTGGTATCACTGCCAATAAAGGCATTAGGCTTATAGATGGGAGCTCTAGAGACCTGCGTCTAATAATATCTTGCCAGACAGACAGGGTATGTTTTGTGTATGGGTTAGACAGTTTCTTATTATAAAATTTGGTAGCCCTAGTCTTCCAGATCAAGGAGCCCAAAGGAGCCATACTACATTCCTCTTCTAAGTCAACCCAAGGCTTTCGAGTGGGTATTGTAGCCCACTCCATCACCCTGACCGCATGCGAGGCCTGCCAGTACTTTGTAATGTCCGGCAGCCCCAGGCCCCCGTTGTTCTTGTGCCTCGTCAAGGTCTCATAAGGGATTCTATTTTGCCCCCTGCCCCATACAAAGGAAAGGATTGTCTTCTTGATTAGCGTAAAGAAATTTTTGGGGATAACAATAGGGACACTCTGTAGTATATAAAGGATTCTCGGTAGAATATTCATCTTTATAATATTGATGCGGCCAAACCAGGATAAAAAGAGCTCATGCCAGTCTTCCATCTCTAACTTAATGACCTCAAGCAATCTTAAGAAGTTGTTTTTGTACAATTCAGAATTAGATTTCGAGATGACAATGCCAAGATACTTGAAGGCCGAAGACGCAGGTTTCAGAGGGCTTAAAGCCAGGGTTTTTTGCCATAACTCAGAACTTAGATTGACATTATAGATTATGGATTTTGAAAAGTTTATTTTAAAATTGGACACTACACTATACTTTTGGAGTTCTTCAATCAGATTGGGTATTGATTTAATGGGGTCGGTCAAAAAAAATAAGATATCGTCTGCATATGCCGCACTTTTGTGTTCCATTTTTTTGGTTTTCAGGCCTAATATGAGAGGGTGTTGACGGACTTTAGCTAGTAACGGCTCTAATGAAAGTACAAATAATAGTGGTGAGAGAGGACATCCCTGCCTCGTACCATTTGTAATCTGGAAGGAGTGAGTTTTCAGTCCATTTACAGTCACATAAGCTGAGGGGGTCGTATAAAGCGCCTTAATTTTATCTATAAAATCTACAGGGAAGCCAAATTTATTTAGTGTGGACATTAAAAATGTAACTTTTATTTCTTTCTTCAATAAAAATGACAATAAAGAAATGTATGTTAAAACTATCAACTGACTGGTGTATTTTATTTTCATACATCCATATTGGTTTCTTTTGTGTATAATAGTGGAGATATTTGGAGATCTTATATTCGCTATCACTATTTCTAAACATATACATCAAGGGCCACAGTATCTGTGCCTAGTTTCCTTTGTATATCTCTGTTCAATTCTGACCTAGTTATGTTAGAAAATAGGTGGAGACAATTTGCTAATTATGCCGCAAGTTAGTTTGCCGAGTTGGCTATATAGGATATATCTTTATTTGGGATATTTTCGAGCTGCCTTAGCAGACTTAGGCTACTTTCACACTTGCGTCAGCAGGATCCGTCTGTGAGATCCATCACAGGCTTTCACAAACGGAATGCATTCTGAATGGAAAAGGATCCGTTCAGAATGCATCAGTTTTGCTTCAGTTCAGTCTCCATTCCGTTTTGGAGGCGGACACTAAAACGCTGCCTGCTGCGTTTTAGTGTCCGCATGAAGAAACTGATGCAAGAGGATCCGTCATGACTCACAATGTAAGTCAATGGGGACGGATCTGTTTTGTCTGACACAATAGAAAACTGACTTTCAATGGAGTTCATGACAGATCCGTCTTGGCTATGTAAAAGACAATACAACCGGATCCGTTCAGAACGGATGCAGACGGTTGTATTATCTTGACGGATCAGTTTGTGAGAGCCTGGATGGATCTCACAAATGGATCCTGCAAACACAAGTGTGAAAGTAGCCTTATCCCTTAATATTTGTATTAATAACTAGGAAAGATTGATCTGTCCTAGATATGGTAAGGCGTTTCCTGCAGGTTCCAAGAGTCTATTTAGACAATTATAACTGCGTGCATTAGCGAACAGCTTCCCCTAAAAAGCATGGTATTTGCTAAGATTAGATCAAGTTAGATATATTTCTAACCTCCAATAATCTCTATCTATTGGCTAACAGGTAGCAAGGAGGGATCTAGACCGTTGTTTTGTCTGAATTTAATTCATACAGCTCAAAATTGCTCTAAATAGCTAATGTACGCGCTTTTAGGCAAACTGACTTGATGTACGAATGGATGTGTATGAGACAACCCCTTTAATTAAAGTTAAAATCCCTAACCATTATACCCCCGAGATCTATCTTATAGCGTACTGTCTCTTTAAGTTGGAAAGACTTGCATTCCCTCAGCCATCCCATCACCCTTTACACAGAAAAATTGAGAAACCCTCTGAGGAAAAGGACACACAAACACTAAGAAGCAAGCAAGCAACATGATCATTTCCTTTCAAGTCTAGGTTGGCCAGGTGCCAAATCTGTCGCAATAAAGCTCAGCAATGGTCACGAAAAACCATTTACAACTCTTAACTTTTACAAGGGGTCTGAAGATATTTTATTTCTGTGTGAAACTACTACAACAAATCTTCTACTTACTGCAGAAAGCAATAAAACAATAGCACGTAAAACAAAAAACACCAGCATATAAAGCAAAAAACGGCAGCATATACAGCAAAAAACGGCAGCGTATACAGCAAAAAACGGCAGCGTATAAAGCAAAAAACGGCAGCATATAAAGCAAAATAAAAAAAAAAAAAACACAGCAGCAAAAAATACCAGCATGTGAAGCAAAAAACGCCAGCGTATAAAGCAAAAAACGGCAGCATATACAGAAAAAAAAACAAAAAACAAAAGCAAAACATACCAGCGTATAAAGCAAAAAACGGCAGCATATCCAGCAAAAAAAAAAAACTGCAGCAAAAATCACCAGCATATAAAGCAAGAAACAGCAGAATATAAAGAAAAAAATGCATATAAAACAAAAACACCAGTGTATAAAGCAAAAAAAAAAAACACCATCGTATAATACCAAAAACACCAGCATATAAAACAATTCTGGTATGTGGGTGAAATAAAAATTTGCAACCAGGAGGACTCCTTAAAGGGTTTCTGTCACGAGTTTTGGGCATATAAAACAGGATGACATTTGCAATGTGCAAATGTCACCTGATGCCCAAACTGGGGTGTCCCCGTTTTTGTAATAAATCAACTTTTGTCATATGCAAATTAATCTTACTAGGTGCAAGGGGCGGTAACCCTGCACCTAGTAGCGCCGTTTCCCTACCTTTATTCACGCCCCCTTTCTTGTGATGGACAGGGCCAGGCAGCTTGCTCTATCTGCTCCTGGCCCTGTCCGTGATGGAAATCCCGCGCCTGCGCCGTGCGGACTTCATTCGGCGCAGGCGCAGTGAGTGCCGATGGCTGCCGGGCTCCCGGCTTCCTCACTGCGCCTGCGCCACCTTCTCTTCCGGGTGTACTGTGACGTCATTGGCACTCACTGCGCCTGCGCCGAATGAAGTCCGAACGGCGCAGGCGCGGGATTTCCAGCACGGACAGGGCCAGGAGCAGATAGAGCGAACTGCCTGGCCCTGTCCATCACAAGAAAGGGGGCGTGAATAAAGGTAGGGAAACTGCGCTTCTAGGTGCAGGGTACCGCCCCTTGCACCTAGTAAGATTAATTTGCATATGACAAAAGTTGATTTATTACAAAAACGGGGACACCAGTAAAAAAATGATTACCAGTTTGGGCATCAGGTGACATTTGCACATTGCAAATGTCATCCTGTTTTATATGCCCAAAACTGGTGACAGAAACCCTTTAACTTCTACAAACCATTAATGAGATTTTGGTGGGGAACATCTAACCTTTATAGATGTCTATCACCTCAAGACATGGCAATATACTCACAGTATGAATTGTGGTAAAACGAACAACTGAATGAGGAATTAAAGGGATATTCCAGCTGTACAATTTTAATTAAAAAACAAGGTCCTAACTATCAAGTGGCATTTATAATACTGGTGTGTCCTTAAATGGAACCTGTCATCAACTTTATGCTGACCTCACTGATGGCAGCATAAAATAGTGACAGAAATGCTGATTTCAGCGGTTTGTCACTCATGAGCTAAAAGTAAGTGGCTGCCAAGAACCAGCATCTTAATCATTGCAGCCCAGGCCTTGAAAAGAGTCAAATCTACTTGAGAAGAGTCATGGTTATTCATAATCTCCTGCTCTCCCAGCCCACCTGTTGATGATTGGCAGTTCTCTCCTAGAGAGAAAGGGAGAAAACTAGGTAGAAGACTGTCAATCAGCAGCAGGTGGGCAGAGCGAGCAGGAATTCATGAATAACCATGACTCTTCTCAGGTGACTCTTTTCCAGGCCCAGTCTGCAATGATTGTGATGTTGGTTCTCGGCAACCACTTACTTTTAACTTTTAAATGACAGACCGCTGAAATCAACTCATCTGTCTCTACTTTATAATGCCGTTAGTATGGGCAGCATAAAAAAGATGACAGGTTCCCTTTAAAGACAATTGGGCCCCTTCAGGCAATGGGACCCGGGTGAGACTACTACCTCTGTATCCCTATATCTACTCCACTATCAACTACAGCTAGGCATGGCCCTAAACCAGGATGCCTGCCCAACTCCTCATGTGGAAAAGCTAATATTGAAGACTGAAGGAGGATACAGCATTTGTCCTAGTTGTCCTCCACATCCATTACATTTGACCGAGAAAGTGAGAGAGGTGGAACGTTTAGAATCGTATGTCTTCGGTTCTTTGGTAGCTGAATCTTGGATCTGGATTAGAACCCAACCCAGGACCTTGAAAACCAAAATCTTGGGCGCATTTTTTCACTCCCGATCAGATATTTATCTAATAATTTACTAGCTATGGATCAGACATCACACACACTACAGTAGATGAAGTTGTGGAGCTTTGTTCTTGGTGAAGAACCCTATTAGGAACAGGTTGAGTTTAGTACCTTCTTACCTAGACTCATGGGTCCAGATAGGGATGGTGTTTAAAATCAATTGCTAAATCTTTTCTTAAGTATATCATGGGACAAATTAAGACGTGATGTACGATTGTTCTGCTCGGGATTTTACTACAGCATCGACTTACTGCATGTGTGTAGCAGTTGGCAGCATGTTCATAGCAGGTCGGTTTATAGCGGCTGTTCGCCGGGGCTCTGTGGTTCATGAACCTGTGGAGAGAGGAAATCATTAAAATTCACACGCACCAAGGCTGCCGGAAGGTGGCAGCTTTCATGTGTAGATCAATTAAACCATTCTTATAATTTGCAGCGTCCACCTCCCAGTAGAATGAAATAGATGTATTGTTTCCTCAGAGAATGATGGACACAAAACATAGTAATATCGGCCGAATTGTGTGCTAATACATCATATCAGGCTTCCTTCCTGAAGGTCCTCTCCAAAAATCCAGAATATATGATGATTCGGAAATTTACAGTTACGGGTCGCTCCATAGCCAGATTAAAGGAACTGCAGTGCAAATATATCTGTAATATGGTTTAATGAAGGTGAAGTGGACCCATTGGGGTTAAACAGGAGAGTAGAGCATTAGGGATTGTGAGTTCTTCTACCATGAGGAGGTATGGACCTTCCCATAGCAGTAAACTCCATTAGTAATGGCTTGCACACTGATAGGCAGAAGATGACAATATGAGATACCAAGTCAGTAGGCAGGAACCATAGTCAGGTGGGCAGACAGCTGAAATGAAAAGAACCTATTGCTCGCTCAGGCACAGAGCACTGTGTGAAGGCAGCTTAAAGGGAGTCTGTCAGCACCATTTTGCATATAAAGGTAATGCCACTACTGGATTCAGCTGAGCATGTTGAATTCAAAAATGTTATTATTACAGTTCCTAGTAGTAGATTTAATGCTGAAAAAACTATTTTTATAATGTGTCAATCACTCACATAAGGAGCCCAAGGGGATGTGCCCAGCCTCGTTTGAGCCCGGGCTCGCCGAGACAGTTGGAGCCCAGGACCGCCCACCTCATTAATATTCACTTCACTGCTTCCAGCAGTGAAGCTCCGTCATCGTTGTAATCCCGCGCATGCGCAGTACCTTCTCTGAGGCCGATGCCCGCAGACCGCTTGAGGTACTGCACCTGCGCGGGATTACAACGATGACGGAGCTTCACTGCTGGAAGCAGTGAAGTGAATATTAATGAGGTGGGCGGTCCTGGGCTCCAACTGTCTCGGCGAGCCCGGTCTCGAACGAGGCTGGGCACATCCCCTTGGGCTCCTTATGTGAGTGATTGACACATTATAAAAATAGTTTTTTCAGCATTAAATCTACTACTAGGAACTGTAATAATAACATTTTTTAATTCAACATGCTCAGCTGAATCCAGTAGTGGCATTACCTTTATATGCAAAATCGTGCTGACAGAATCCCTTTAAAGAAACACTTCCATAAAATGTTATTACATATTAACAGCCTACATGTGAATATTTTATGTATTTGTTTGAGAGGGTGTGTGCACCTCTGTGCTGAGGGTGGTTGGTTTACTGAATATAATTATCTGAAGTCATTCCATGTATTCTACTTCCTGTCCAGGCTCTTTATCTTCCTCTTCGTTCTTTTAGTATGGCAAAGAGTCTTGCTTAAAGGGAACCTGTCATCTCCAAAACACCCCCTGAACTAGAGTAAGAGATGTATAGTGTAAGTGATGCTGAATCCGAATATGTAAGTTTTATCTTCATACTCACTTCCATTCTGACGCTGTGCTCCCACAAACCTACAGTAAAATGCACTCAGTGGACTCCAGTGCTCACTCACATAATGGAGAGGACTCAAAGAAGAGTCCTCTTAATGTATTTTACTGCTGGTTTGTGGGAGCACAGCGTTAGAATAGAAGTGAGTATGAAGATAAAACTTACAAATTCGGATTCAACATCACTTACACTATACATATCTTACTCTAGTTCAGGGGGTGTTTCGGAGATGACAGGTTCCCTTTAAGCAGGTTCTACACTATCCTTTGGATAGATCATCAGCATCTGATTGGTGGGTGACCCCCAACAATCAGATGCTGATGAACTGCAAAGTTACAGAACCCCTTTAAAGGGGGTATCTCATTTGAGACAATGGGTGTAAATCACTAGGAGATGCCCCCATTGTCTGATAGGTCCCACCACTGGGACCAGCAGCAATATCGAGAACAGAGCAGACTAAAGTAGTGGCTGGAGGACTAAGGTCCAGCCACCACCAAGCGCTCTCCCCATAGAACTGAATAGGAGTTTACCGCTCATGACCGGCCACCGGCCTCATTCACTTCCATATCATTTGTATTACATAGTGTGAACAGTTGAAAAAAGGTGCAAGTCCATCAAGCTCAACCAAGGAATGGGAGGGGATGTGAAGTGTGGGAAGGGGAGTGAAAAACCACAATTTCACACATTTTGAATGTTTTCAATTTTAAGAATTCATCTAGACCTTTTTTGAAAACCGTCATCTGTTCTTGCTGTGACCATGTCCTGAGGCAGACTATTCCACTGCTACAGATGAACATTTTATATTTAAAGGGGTATTCCCATCTCAGACACTGACTGATGGCAAAGAGATAAGATATGAAATCAATGTCAAACAGGCGTGGGTCTCATCTCTGGGACTCGCTCCTATCTCCAGAACAGGCCCCTACTAACTGAACAGAGAGCAGTCATGCATGGCCACCCTCTGTTCAGCACTATGTCACTCAGTTATTTTTGGAACTCCCACAACACTGAATAGAGAACACACTGAACATATGTGGTGCCCTTAATTTCAGGGGCCACATTCTGGAGACAGGATCGAATCCAGAGGTGGGACCCGCACCTACCCAACATTGATGCATATCCTATCGATATGCCATCACTGTCTGAGATAGGAATACCACTTTAATTTTCAATGTCACAGGACTGACAAAACGAAAAGGCAAAAATTCTAAAAAAAATAAAATAAAAAATAAAAAAAATAAATAAATATAACGAGTAAGGGGGCGACTCCATGGAACACAAAGGGGCATGGCCTGACATAAATGAAGTTCTGACACTTTTGCCATCACGGGAGTTACGATAAAACATTAATTTGTACTTGTTACTATGACAACAAAATTTATGAAGAGGTCTAAGGGAAAAATGGTCTTTGTTGCTCAACCAATCACAATGCAGCTTTCATTTTACCAGAGCAGCTTAAAATTGAAATCCCTGACTGGTTGCTATGAGCCACAAAAACAGTTGGCAAAATTCATGTCCATAGCAACTAGAGATGAGCGAACGTGCTCGAAACGAGCACTGTACCGCTCGGCTCCCCTGCGCTCGCATGGGCGCAGGCAGCCGCTTCCGTCCTCCTCAGGAGGACGGAAGCGACTGCCTGTGCCCATGTGAGCGCAGGGGAGCCTAGCAGTACAGTGCTCGTTTCGAGCACGTTCGCTCATCTCTAATAGCAACCAATCACAGCACAGCTTTCTATTTGTGTTCGGCTCTTGAAAGATGAAAGCTGTGATCTGATTAGTTGCCACTGGCAACAAACACAGTTTTGATAAATGAGGTCCCATTGATGTCTGTAACATATACCACAGCACTTAGCCAAGAGCGCAATGTACTGTTTTAAAAACAGGCAGAGCCATCTGTTATCCAAGATGCTATTTTCCAGGATCCATTATCAAAGCAGGCATCAAGTAAACAGACGCACAGATCTGCCGGGAATATTTACACCGGCCACGTCTACCGATTATAACCTATGAATTCCAGAGGGCCTGACGTCATTGTAGCAGGCGCTCAGAAAAAACGTTATCTTCTGTACATACACAACTCATGTACATACACATACAGACCAAAAAGCTGCAAAAAATTGTATTCATCTTGAGTTGATGTGAGAGAAAGTTGATTAAAAACCAATATGGTTGCCCACAGGTATTGGGCATGAATAGTAAATGAATAGTAAATCTATTATGAACTGACAAGTGGTGGACATATTGCTGCATAACCAGTTTCAGATTTTGGGAAGGCTGGGTTATAAACAACCCCCCACCTCCGTACGATCTTTAACCCCTTAAGGACCAGGCCATTTTTAGTAAATCTGACATGTCTCAGTTTATGTGGTGATAACTTTAGAATGCTTTTACTTATCCAGGCCATTCTGAGATTGTTTTCTCGTCACATATTGTACTTCATGACAGTGGTAAATTTGAGTCAAAATATTTCATTCTTATTTCTTAAAAAAAAATACCAAATTTACAAAAAATTTAGAAAATTTGCAAATTTCCAAATGTCAATTTCTCTACTTTTAAAATACATAGTAATGCCTCCAAAAATAGTTATTACTTTACATTCCCCATGTGTCTACTTCAGATTTGGATCACTTTGAAAATTACATTTTATTTTTTTGGGACGTTAGAAGGCTTAGAAATTTAGAAGCAAAATTTTTAAGGACCAGTTCAGGTTTGAAGTCACTTTGTGAGGCTTCCATCATAGAATCAAAATACAACACAACTGTCCCCTGCTAGGGGATCCTCAGGGTATATAAATCTATCCTTATGTACCAATTAATCCAACTGGATTAACAAAAACCCTTTTAGGGACCCCCAGTATATGATAATATAAAACTTAACTTTTATTATTTATTAAATTATACGAAGGTGAGGAAACAAAATAGAGTTAAAACTATCAGCCAGTCATTCTTGCCACTTTATATTAGTATTACTTTATCAGGTTAGTGATGTTGATCAGAAGTAAATTAGAGCCGTTATTTATAAACAATGATACTTTGTTGCGTTGTTGTATTATGTAACACTTTACTAATATACTGGCCAGTAATTTCTGATCCCTTTATAATGGTTGGTGTAATTATCACATATAATGTTACATATACTTTAGTGTCATGCTCTGCTACACTCCGATACTCATATAACCCGGTCAGTGCTGCAGGGTTGCGCAATGTATTTAACTCAGGGAATGTAACAATGGAGCCCTGCACAGGTAATCACTGCCACTGATCCCCGGCAGGATCCCTGTACACTCCGTGTGTCACTATCAGCCGTGCGGGCTGACTGCTCACGTGCGGCTCTCCTACCCCGCCGCTCAGACCGGGCGGGTGAGCGCGCGAGATCTCGCTGCGCTCCGGTCCGCTGTCAGGTATGGTGCACTCTGATCAGCAGGACCTGCGCTCCCCTGCTAGCAGTTGGACTCGGCTATGGGTAACTAAACCTGTGTATCCCTCATTCTCTTTACTATTTTCACGCTGATAAGATGACTGGCTGCCTAAAACAATCGCCACTACAACCTATCCCAACATGTTTCACCGCTATTGCGGCTTCGTCAGGACAGAGGTATATGACACTGACATGATGCTGTCACTGTTATCCAATAGATTCCAGAACTATAAGGGTTACATAGCATCATAAATCAGTATAATGCTATGTGACCCCGGCAGTGCTGGGAGTTCAGGCCGGGTGCCTTGCTGCAAGACTCACTAGTCTGAAAGGGGCCTAAGCCACATTTCTCATCAGTAAGATAAGACTTGAGTTACAATGAGTGTTAATAAGGTCAGAGATCCGAGATAAGGCGCCATCAGCTGAGCTGCCTGACGGAACACAGTAAAAATACAGAACCTGATACTAGAGAATCTCAAGGCTGTACAGAGAAAGGGGCTCAAAATTTTTGATAAAGCTCAAAATGAGTGCATGCAATGATAAAAAAATTGCCACCAAAAGGTATACATAGCCTTTGGCAGAAACGGAGAAAAGATAAAGTAATTTGAAAGATGTCAGACGTAGCACAAAAACCCATTTGAAGGTTTTAAAGTACTATTATGAGTACAATTGAGTATGCTTGGCTGTACAAGACTGATTTTCAAAGACGATCCCAGATGTCCCTAAGAGCACAGCCTAAAGTCTACATTTCCTTGAACTGAGTCAGGAAGGCAGGTGCAGACAGATCGCTCGAGACTGTAGGGATGTATGTAAGAAACAAATAGACAATGCCTAGAGCAGGGCAGCGTGCAATCCTGAAGACATCACCTGAAGAAGGATTCTTTCCACCGGCACAGTGTGGGCGATGATGTAGACAGGAGTAGACATGCCCGGCTAAGATTTCCCATGATCTATTATACTATAGAAGTTGGCAGATTTAGGCCTCATGCACACGACCGTGATCACTCCCAGGAAAGATGACCAGTGTGTCGGCCGCATCTTCCCTGACCCGAACCGACTGTATCATAGTAATTTATGATACAGTCAGTTGCTATATGACCGTGGGGCTATTGCAGTGTACTCATATCAGCATCATGTGCATCATTTTTCTCAGCAATGCGGACACATACGAACATGGGACCAACACAGATGTCTTCAGCTGCCAAGTGCACATGTAACAGATCAGCCAGTGTCATAGGTACAAAACTGCTGACAGATGAAGGGGTTATCCTATAAAAAGTATTTATCACCTCTCCACGGGACAATAATACATATTTTATTATTGGGGGGTGGGGGGGCATCTGCTGCGACTCCCAGCAATCTAGAAAGGCGGGTGTCCATGAGTCCCCTCTGTGAGTAAAGTGGTAGTCCGCGTCTCAGTCCATGGCTTCATTCATTTCTATGAGACGGATTTAGACAGCACTCCGTCAGTCCCATAGAAGTGAATGGAGTAATGGATAGGCATTCTCACTAGCACTCCATCCAGAGAAGGGACTCCCCATTCTCGGGATCTCTGGGGGCTCCAATGGTGAGACCACCCCCCAGCAATCTGATATTTATAACCTTTCCTGTGGATAGGTGATCAGTAGTTTTTGTGGGTTAACCTCTTTGACAAAGGTCCACCACCTTACATACAATGGCGTAGTCAAAGCCTGAGTGCCATCTTACATGAACTGAGGATCGGGAACAAAAAAAAAAAAAACCCCTTGTCCACAATCTTTGCTCGTTTGTCAGCAGTGAACAGGATGGGCTGGCGAAAATGTGCAATCTGAATGGGGAATGAATGACTGAATTTCCCATGCCGTTTGCATTAGGTCATGTGAAAGGCCCCTTAAATTAGCGCCGATCAGCTTGTATATCATGTCTGCAATTTGCGGACCACAAAACAGTTGCGGACGTATGAAAGGACCCTTAGAGTGATTTATAATGCTGTGTGACCCTGAGAGTGCTAAAATCTATGGAATAACACTGCCAGCATTATGTCAGTGTAATTCAATAGATTCTAGGACTTTATAAGTTAAAGAAGAACTCCCGCAAAAATTTTTATTCTCTGACCTGTTAGAAAGGTGCATGATATAATCTGTAGTGATTGTCATTTTCTTATCAGTGACTGTTTCTGTGAGTAAAAACCTCTCTTCTTATTGTAGCTGGGTCATGTGACCAACTCCCTGACCTCCAACTGACCCAGGACAGAAAGCCAGTAACTGCTCTATTCATTCCTATGGGAGCCTCACTTTCAGTCTCATAAGAATACATAGAGAATTAGACTTCCTGTCCACATAAGTCTATGTGTCAGTTGGTGGGTCTAATTGCTGGTCACATGACACAGATAAGAAACTTCAGGATGATAAAAGTCAGAAATTCAGACAGTGGTAAGAAAATGACATTCACTACAGATTATATCATGTACATTTCTAGCAGGACATGGAATAAAATTTTTGTCGGGAGATTTTCTTTAATATAATGCGGTGGGATACTGTCAGAGGAGCGGGAGGAACTCACACTGACACACGATGCGAGTTTCTCGCACTGAACTCAGTTGTCTGTGTCTGCCCTAAAGAGGTCAGGTCCCTGTTTTTTCAGGAATCTAAAGATCTCAAAAAATTTTGGAGGCTAAGGGCCCTATTACACTGACAGATTCTGCAGGTGTTTCTTCTTCTCAGCAATCGCCTGCTATCACATACAGCGATCTCCTCCTCAGTAATGCCATTGCTCGTCCCCATACTGATCACTGTTTGCTGGCAGCAGAGTGCTGATTACACGGTACGATTACCTGATGTTTGCTCATTCATCTGGTAACTGGTGGCAGTATTACACTGCCAGATCATCGCTATTGAGTGTTCATACGAATGCTGGTTAGCGATGATCTTAGCGATTATCTGTAGGTGTAATAAGGCCTTAAGGTATTTCGGCCAATTATAATTTTATCTTTATTGTGCAGCACATATTTCAGTGTAACTCAATAACCCGGAGAGGAGCGCGTCTCTGAGTTAGCCGAGTATGCGAGACGTCGGATATTTATGAACTGTCACTGATAATAATCGGGTATGAGCGGAAGCACAAGTAATACACGAAAAGTATTCCCATTGTTCAGCAGCCAAATGATGCGAATGCAAAGCATACCAGCTTACACTAGGAATGCAAATCAGCGCTATGAATGCATTCCCAGTTCACGCCTTACTTCCCCAGAACTGGGAGATTACGTTGGGTTTAGACAGTCAAAGCGTTTGTTCTGAACAATGCAAAAAAGATGGAAAAATAGACAGTCCATATGGAAAGGACTAGGACTCTGCAGCAGATAGACAGCCAGGGCGACCAAATCTAAGGGCAAACAGAACAAGTCACCTCTCCTTAAAGGGGTTGTGCAAGAATAAAGAGGGGAGGCGGGCAACCCCCCCCCCACTTGGTCAGAACTTGGCCAGTGGTGGCTCCCCGCTCCTTCTCCTCCAGGCCTGTGATGCTCCGCTGGGCTCCCTTGCTGAAAACATCCAGTTTGAAGTCGCCTGCAGCCAATCACTGGCCACAGCAGTGACTGGATCCCATACAATGGTCTTTTCTGACCCATCGCAAGTTGAAACTAGACTCAACATACAATGACAGACTCAGATCCAACCAAGGTCACTTCTCTGGTAAATAACTGTATTAGGGCTCGTTCACATCACCGTTCATCTTTCCGTTCGATTCCTCCGTTCAGAGGATGAATTGAACGTAAAGAAACGTATCCGTTTAAAATCCCATTCACTTGTATTGAACTGATAAAGTGTCAGTTGTACTCCGTTTGGCTCCATTCCGTCCGCTTTCCGCTATTTTAGACGGAGAAAAAAATCCTACATGCAGGACTTTTGTTCCCGTCTAAAATAACAGAGATGTAACGGATCCGTTACTATTTGCATTGAAGTCAATGAGTAACGGATAGAAACGGAGTGCTTAAAATATGATCCGTTATTCCGTCCGTTTTGAAGATCCGTTTTATTTTCTGCGCATGCTCAAATGAAAATGTCTTCTGTCTTCAAAAGAAAAAAAAAAAAAAAACGGATCCGTTAGAAAACGGGAATAACAGAACACAACGGACATAAACGGACGCATTATGTCCGTTATTATAACGGATCCGTTAGGTCTATCCGTTAAAATAACGGACAATATGTTGTCCGTTTGTATCCGTTTGCCTTCCGTTATTATATTTAGATCCGTTATTAGAAACGGATCTAAAATATAACGGAAATCCAAACGGTGATGTGAACGAGCCCTTAGTTACTAGTTAGCAGCTATTTCTGACTATTATATGTAAGGACTTGTTTTATCTGTCTTAGTTATCTACTTTATTTTTCTTAAATCTTCATTTTCTCTTATCTTGGATGACATTTTAGGGCTTTGGAACCGATTACTCAACTTACAATGGTTTCAACATACAATGGTTGTCCTGGAACCAATTAATATTGTAACTTGAAGGACCACATATACTGCTCTCTGAGAAGAAGTGAGCAGGGACAATCAGAAGAAATAGGGTACCACAATGCACCTTGCAATCGTGGAGGTCTCTGCACCCATACCACCACAGATCAAAACTTCTGACATGCTACTAAGACACGTCAGGTTTTCTGAAATTACAGGTACACTTCACGCCGTCAATAGACATGTTTGCTGGTAGATCCCAACCTTTGGGGCTGACACACTTCCAGTGTTAGGGAAGCAAAGATGGATCCACCAGGATGGATTTCTTTCTCCCACAGCTGTACTCTGATAGCTTAGGACAGATCTGGCCAAGTGGAACATCCATGGTAATGGAGGTCTGGTGAGGAGAGCTCGAGTTACCCTATGTCTGTGTTAGCTTTAATGCGAATGACAGACTCGCCAACATTTTGGCCAATGAAGCGGATAAGAAGAGAGCAGCAGCTCATATTCTGCCGAATGACCTGTAAAGCACTGTTTTGGACCACCAGTGTTCAACCTGAACAAACCCTCCTCAGAACGTTACTTGTGGTCCCCAACTTTTTGTGCGGTATGGTTCACACTTTGTAACTGAATTCTTTACTAGGTCAGACATAAAAATGTTTAACTTTTGATCACTTCTCAAAGTGGAGCTTATTTGAGCTTTTTCTCGGAGCACAGGTTGTTGCCATGGGGCAAATCATCTACTCACAATTGTACTACTGGGCAAGATGGCTGAGGGAAGGCTGTAACACCACCATGAAGATGCAGCACCAGGTGCAAGCTGGTGTTGAGGTCAAACAAGGTACATACATTTTCAAAATGCCGGTCAGGTGGAATGCCTTCCTTGTCCCAAATCTTCAGTAGTTTCTTGACTTCAAGTGTGATGTTTTCTTAGTAAGGCCTCTTTCAAATTAGAGATTCACGTTCGTGTGCTGTCCATGGTTTTCACGGACAGCACACAAATCCACTGACTTTAATGTGTGTATTCCCATGTCATTGGTTTTCCACGGACTGTGGGTCCATGTTGACACCACAGAAGCATGCACATTATAGTCTAAGGCAGTGGTTCTCAACTCCAGTCCTCAGGGCCCACCTGCCGGTCATGTTTTCCGGATTTCCTTAGTATAGAGCAGCTAATATAATTAGTGTCCATCCATCAGGACTTACCACAGGTATTAATTCTGTGGGATATTCACAAATCCTGACTGGCAGATGGGTTCTGAGGACTGGAGTTTAGAAACATTGGTCTAAGGGTCTGTGAAAACCACGGACATAGCACAGATGCCATCCATGATTGCTTTGTGGTTTTCACGGATGCTCTGGAAATGATTTTTCAGGTTAGAAGTGTCCATGGAATACGGTTGACACACCGACGGAAAAAAAAGGACCAAATATGGATCCTTCACGAACATCTACATGGATGAAATACTGACCATCTGGTCAGAGGTATCATCACAGACACAAGATGTGTGAAAGAGGCCTAAAAGGTTTATTTCACACAAGCGAGTTTTCTGTCAGGATGTGTTCCGTTTTTTTTTTTTTATACAAAGGATAGCTTCCGGACTGAACCCTGACCCACTCATTTCCATGGGTATACAGAGATGAGCATTGATTTTCACTGTCCATTCAGCAAAAACGCAAGCACATGTACGCCACGAGGATGCAGCGCATCTTTCACTGAGGGTTGGAAGGAGATGCTGTGTGTTAGGCCTTATGCACACAACCGAATGTACTTTGTGGTCCGCAAAACATGGATCCACAAATTACGGATGATGTCTGTATGGCACCAATTTGATTGAATTCAATGAGTCCATGGCTGACATTTTGCCGCCAAGAATAGGACAACGTCTGTCCTTTGCGGAACGCAAAATAAGTATGGTCATGTCCCTGAGGAAAAAAAAAAACAACTTAACAAGCTAAAGGAAAACTGAGGGAAAGAAGTCCGAACGGAGGAGTGAAAGAGGCCGTTCTGGCATCTCAACGCCTTCCGAGAAAAGGGCCATACTTGGTTCTGACCAAATAAAGTCATTGTTGAAATTCTCAACAGGAAGGAAAGTTTTGGAGAACACTTTTTTTTTTTTTGGAAAAATTTTTCTTCTGAAAACCACAACTAATCTTCCTCCCCCCCCAGACCAAACAGGTGACAACCACCTGATCTCATAAAGCAGGAAGCGTAATGCACGATGGGAGTAATCCCTCACGGAGAACAATGGGGCATCATTTTGTGTAATCCTATTTGTCTTTAAACACTGCTTCGGCTTTGGCTTACTTTTTGTCAAGCCCGGGATTTTGCTGCACAATCATCTTCCTGGCGGTTCGGTAAGCCTCGCGTGTGGGTGGCTTCACCTCTCCGCCAGGACCACATGTTGCTATTAGTTAAAACGGACTTGGTTTTGCATAAGCCTGCTTAAAGGGGAACTGTCAGCTTTTTTTACGTGTCTGTTTTAGTAAATACTTGAATTAACCATGAAATTACAAACATGGAGCAATTGTTCCTACTACTCTACCTCTGTTATTCCTCCTAGAAATGTATGAATAATCTGAAATCTAGACATTACCATTGTCCTAATCAGTAGCGCGAGCTGACACTGTCAGCACAGACTGGCCAGCGTCAGAGTCAAACTGTCAATTTATTAAATGGGTTCTCTGGGATTTACATATTGGTGATTTATCCTCAGGATAGGTCATCAATAACAGATTTACAGAGTTATATGAGGAAACTGTGACGCTCCTGTGAGCGCCATGGCCTCCTCTCAGCTTACCAAGCACAGCGCCATCCTTTGTAGTGGCTGTGCTTGGTACTGCAGCTCAGCTCATTCACTTGAATGGGACTGAGCTGTACCAAGGCCATGTGACGACACATGGCCTAGGAAGAGGCCTAAGCGCTCAAATAGCGTAGTGGTCTCTTTGCACAGCTGAATGGTGGTGGCCCCGGGAGTCGGACCCCCAACAATCTCATAATGATGATCTATCCTGAGGATAGGTCATCAATATGTAAATCTCGGAGCACCACTTAAATGTATTCTCAGGAAGAATAATAGAAAAGCAGCACAAAATGAAAGTGATTCTCCATAAATTAACAACTGATGACCTACTTCTAGGATGGGTCATCAGCGTCAGATCGACATACGCCCCACACCCTGCACCCCCACCAATTATCTTAGCTGTACAGCAGTAACTCTGTTCTCAGAAATAGGCGCTAAACTAAGCAGCACCGTCCATTATGTAGTGGACAGAGCTGGTTACTGGAGCGTTAATCTGGCAGTAAGTGCTCAATTTCCCAGCAGCGCCACCACAGGTGAAATTAAGAATTACGCGCTGACCATTAATAGAAATGGATTATCTGTGTAATGCTGGACAGGACAGAACCTCCAAAGCAAGAGATACTCTTTGCAACCGCTCTCCACTCTGGCCATGAGATGAGGGTCCTGAACGGAGGAACCCACTTCCCCTCTAACTCATAATTCCCTAAAAGCCTAGCTAACTACATCCACTTTCCAAAAGTGTCAGTAGCTGCATAACATCACAAAAAGACATTTTTGTGAAGAAATTGCATGCATTAAAGTTTTTTTCATAAATCCTCCCCCCACCCCCAACCATATGTCTGGGAGACTCCCTAATAAGACTTGTTCAGAGACACCGACTACTATATTTATTAATGTATTTATTTTTATAGACATTTTTAGCTGTATTAATTATATTTACCAGTAGACATACAGTAGTTTTATATTACATATTACTTTTATTATATTTTTATAGACATTTTTGATAATTATATTTATTTTTATAGACATTTTATATTTATTCATTATATATATATATATATATATATATATATATATATATACACACACACACACACCTTTTTATGTTTATTAATTTATTTGTTACATTTATTTTTACAGACATTTTTATATTTATTAATGTATTATTTCTATTTTTATAGGCATATTGTTATGGTGTTACAGGGGTCGTCTCACTTCAGTAAGTGGCATTTATCATGTAGAGAAAGTTAATACAATCCACTCAGTAATGTATTGTGATTCTCCATATTGCCTCCATTGCTGGCTGGATTCATTTTTCTATCACATTATACACTGCTCGTTTCCATGGTTACAGAGCACCCTGCAATCCATCAGTGGTGGTCATGCTTGCACAATATTGGAAAAAGCACTAGCCTATGTGAGCTCCCATGGTCCCGGCCACCAGAGAGGCTGATGCTTTTTCCTATAATGTGCAAGCACGACCACCACTGATGGATTGCAGGGTGGTATGTAACCATGGAAACGAGCAGTGTATAATGTGATGGGAAAATGAATCCAGCCAGCAAAGGAAGCAGTATGGATAATAACAATACATTAGTAAGTGTCTTGTATCAACCTTCTCTACATGATAAGTGCCACTTACTGAAGTGAGACAACCCCTACACCATTCATACAGAAACAACCTATTCACAGTCAAAGTCAACCATCTGAAAGGGTTCTAAAGGATTAGTAAAAAGCTCCTGCTGTTATTTCAAAAACAGCGTCACATCAGTCCATGGGCTGTTTTCAGCTCCATTCACTTGATGGAGGATGAGTTACAATCCCAGGCACAACCTGAGAGAAATGTGGCGCCTGGATAATGCCTTCAAAGACAGAGAGCCGTCAAGAAAAGGATCCATCAACAGCAGCTTGCAGTGACCAAGAGAATATGTATTTCTCCTCGACATATAGACAAAACAAACAAGGCAATGGAGCGACATTACAGGGATTAAATGTCGGTGACTAAAATGAAATGACGACATACTGGCGATTCTCTGCTAGGGGAAAGGCGATTTCGGATTATGCAAACCGAGGAGTAATACAGAATTTCTTTCAAGAGCTGATGAGGAAACCAGTAAAATCCTGTGTCAAGTCTCCCGCAGCCAAGTGTGCTAAAGGTTACTTGAGGTTGCCACAAGCCCTGGAGACATCTGCTAGCAGCTCTCCAGACACATGAATCTGCTGATCTGCTGTATGTCCCCAGCGCGGCATCCCACCGAGAAACCAACTTCTGGAGGATTATAGAAAAAAAAAATGACTGAATATCCGTGTTGTGTCCATTTTTGTTCCGTTTTTTTGTTTTTTGTTTGCCCCCCATGTGCCCTTTTTTAAGCTGCACTGTTCGGCCGAAAAAAAGAGACTCCCAGGAACACCACGTGAAAAAAAAGTAAAGGACGCGGATGGCATCCATGTCCTGTCTGTGGTTTTCACAGACCTATAGGCTTTAATGGGCTTGTTTGGTGCAGAAAATGGAACAAAGTAGTGCACAGTATTTTTTTTTTTGTGGACCAACGTCTGAACGAGCCCATGGAATGCAATGGATCTGTGTGCTGTCCATGATTCCCTGATGTGTGAGTAAAGGACTGGAGGATTGCACTCACTCTACTTCTATGGATATCCCAATAGAGAAACTTTTTGAAGGCCACCATCTGATCCTTGCTTGGCAAAATAATCCCTCTAGAATTAATGAAGTTGCCCCAGGTGCCCTACAGCAGGGAAGATCAACCTGCGTCCCTCCAGCTGTTGCAAAACCGCAACTCCCAGCATGCCCTAATAGCTGTAGGTTGCCCAGGCATGCTGGGAGTTATAGTTTTGAAACAACTGGAGGACAGCAGGTTGGGCAGGTTGTATCAGAGGGGGCAGAAGCTCTGCTTGGACCCCTATGTACTATTTCCAGCTGCTGCTGGTGGTGGTGACATGGTTACCCAGATTCCCAGGCCACTAGGAGTGAACTACCACTTTAAATCTAGAGGATGGATTTCCATGTTCAGATCATTTGCAGGGCCTACACACTTCCAAACTGAAGGACCGTTCACTTTGGTTGATCTAGTTTGAACGGTCTCCAGCTCTCCTGTGTCCTGCTGACAAATACGGCCACTCTGTTAAAGGGGTTCTCCCATGATCAATGTACAAAAGATGAAAATCGGACATCATATAGTACATGACAATCTCTTTATAACAAAGCTAGAACCAGCCCTGTACCTCCATGGATCCAGAGATCTCCACATTCATTGCTCTGCTAGATTTATATCAAGCTGGCAGCTCAAGGGGAGTGTCTTTCCTGCTGCAGCTCAGGAGGCGTGTCTCAGCTCAGCCTATCACAGCTCAGGAGCCATGTCTCAGCTCTCCCTATCACAGCTCAGGAGGCGTGTCTCAGCTCTCCAGCTCTCCCTATCACAGCTCAGGAGGCGTGTCTCAGCTCTCCCTATCACAGCTCAGGAGGCAGTTGAAGGATGAAACTGAGCATGTGCGGCCTTCTCAGTGAGCAGTAATAAGAGAAATCAGAAAAAAAAACAGCAAGTGGCGCTATACAGATACATTTTATTGAATAACTCAGTGGCTAAGCTAAATTTTTAATTACATGCAATTACATAAGTATTCAGATCCAGGTGCTGGTTTGAAAACTGTAGAATATTTTTTGTGGGGCAACCCCTTTAACATCCCTTCATTAATTTGTACAAGTACATACATAAAACTAGGAAAGTTCTAGATACAGGGTTTTTTGGCCAGTTTTTTACACTGTTAGAGGCATTATATTTTACTAATCCCTATTATAAGTACAGATGCCGCCTGTTGTTCCTAATCAGCGGATTCTACCTCTTGCCAACAGGTCCAATTAATTTTTCCGTACTGAGATCAGAGCCAGACAAAAAGCTCGCTAATTTAGGATTGCTTACTCCAACGAGTCACCACTTGGCACAATATCATTCATTATAAAGACAGTGGGGTCCTGAGAAGCCAAACCAACCAACGCTCTGTTCAATATCCCTACACATTATACGGTATGATGTCATATACCACGCTAATTAAGGCAGGGGCCACATGACAACATGGAGATCGCAACGTTACATTGCGTCAATGCATCTGAGTGGGGTCATGCTGTGACTCCCAGCCTCGCACACCTAAGACACAATAGTTCCCAAAAAATCCAATCCTGTTGGATTTTTTTCATCATAGGCCAGAAGTAGATACATTTTCTTCTATTTACAGGTCAGGCCTAGTGGAGGTGTTTGCCAAAACATCCCCATTCTTACACAACCCCTTTAAAATGAAGGACACCGGGATGGAAGCCAACTGACTCCATTTTGGGTCAATGGGATCCATCTGATACCATCGGTGTCTATCACATGATCGATCTCTGCTACTATAACAGAAAACTGGAAATTGTAACATAGTTGTCGGCTCATCCTTATTTCTTTAAAGTGCATTATGTATTCTATCTGATCCGTCAGACGAACAAAAAAACAAAA
Organism: Rhinella marina; assembly: GCA_900303285.1. Taxonomy (NCBI): domain Eukaryota; kingdom Metazoa; phylum Chordata; class Amphibia; order Anura; family Bufonidae; genus Rhinella; species Rhinella marina. The sequence continues at coordinate 181,694 of ONZH01016825.1, read as the reverse complement.
CAAAACAAAAAAAAACGATCCTGTACATCAATTACACACATTTGGCATCTGTTTGAGCCATACAAGATCCGTTTTTTTAGAAAAAATTTCCTGCATGCAGAACTTTTTTTTCCGTCTAAGAAAACAGATCTCAGACGAAAACGGCTCAAACGGATGCCAGGTGTCCATAACTGATGCACAGGATCTGTTTCTTTACAGGATCCATTTTTTTCACTTTATTTTTCTGTTCTTCTGACGGATCAGAAGAATGGGAAAATAATGGTGATGTGAACTCTCCCTCAGCCATAAACGCCGCATCAACCACTCCCGCGCCATCTAGCCTGCCGAAGGGCTCCCGAAACATTGTAATTGGCTACCCACTGGCTATCACTGGTATGATGTAACACACAGATAAAAATCAATAAACTGATCTTTTGAGTGCTGTCTCAAATCTCTCGACAAATACTTATTTGGGTACACAAGGTAGAGGATACCACTATTGAGACGTGCACCTCCCCAAGCCATTAGTGTTTGAGTGCTGTGGCCTAAAGGCCCTTTTACACGGGCCCATGTTTTTCTCTGCCCGAGCGCCGATCAGCAATATCGGCGCTCGGGCAGGGAGCCTTTACACGGCCCGATGAATCGAGCGCTGGGCCGCACGAGTGATTGCTGTATCGCTCGTGCGGCCCGGAAGCTCCATACTGTCAGGCGCACATCGCCTGTTTACACAGGCCGATGTGCGCCCGACAGATTGGATCTTTTGTATAAACCAAAAGATCCAATCAGCCGACGAACGAGCGTTTTGCTCGTTCGTCGGCTGATTAGGGCCACTTTTACACGGGCCGATTATCGGCACTAGAGTTCCTAGGAACGATTTTTCGGCCGATAATCGGCACGTGTAAAAGGACCTTAACAATTGAAGTCCCTCAGCCATAAAAACATCTAAAAAAATTTTGATAAGAGATAAGAGCCACCAAGAGCAGTGAACTTCTCTGAAAGACCTGGCTTGGTCATGTATCATACGGTCATTTATGAAATGGTAATGGGTTGCCCAGAAGCTTCTTACCCCGACAATATCAGCTGATCATTGGGTGTTTCAGGAGATAGATTTCATACAGCAGCTGAGACCTTGACCGCTTTCTAAAGAGAAGTTCTTGATGAGACAACCTTCCACTATTAGACCTGTCACAACCAACAACTCCTCTTGGGCTGGAGTGATCTGAGGGGCACACATTCTAATAAAACTTTGTAAATAGTATCGTACATGATGGCAAGTGGTGGTCACCATGCGCTCCACAAAGATTACCAAGGGGTTCCTCATGGCTTTCTGATGTATTTGCACACCTCACCATCAAGTAAACTGGCTTCTTAAGCAGCCGACGTGACTTGCACTCATGTGTGCTTTTATTTGACAGCGGGAAATTAGACTGCGAGAATCAATGGAAGAAGGAAGCAACGTGACATCTAGGAGGAGCTCCATGGACGTCATAATCCTGGTACATGCAATGACGTGGAGAAGGCATCAGTGGCATGAGAGATGACAAACCGCCATAACATCTAAGGCACTTATATACCTCTTCACTCATATTTATGAACTCCCTTACAGATTACACATTACCGAAGAAGGATGGGTGGATACCAGACAATCTCCTGCACCTACCACAGAAGGATGCACTGAGATGCTGTGGAGTTTGTTGCAGAAATTTCCTCGTCTGCAAATCAGTTCCATTCACCTTGCAGAAATCCATGTGACTGCCTCAACTGAATGGGACCGATTTTCAGTTGCAGAAATTTCTGCAAAAAAATCTGCAGCGTGCGAGTGCACCCTAAGGACGCCTTCACGGTGGTGCAAAACTGTGCCAGAAAATCCACAACATCAAGATTTCCCCCCTGTTAGGCCTCATTCACACGACCGTATGTATTCCGTGTCCGTATAAAAACGGAATGGAAGACATACGGAAAGTCTTCCGTAGTGTTCCGTAATTTTGCGGACCCATTGACTTTAATGGGGCTACGGACGTGTTTTGCGGCCAAGTATAGGACATGTTTCCTTTTTTTTGTGGGAGAACTTCCGTAATATACGGATAAGGAATGCACACGGTGTGCATTCCGCATTTTTTTTTCTCCTATGGAAAAATGAATGGGTCCGTATGGTTCCGCATCTTATCCGCAAAAATGCGGATAAGATACGGAAATGAACATACGGTCATGTGAATGGGGCCTAATTGTCTGGGAGTAAAAATTGTCCATCCCTGCGTTGTGTTCCACTTCGAAAATAATAAAATCCATGTGTATTCTGTTCCGACTTATTGAGACGGTGACAGATTCTTATATAGGAATTCTGCAACAAAATCTGCACCATAATTTACACAAAAAAATAAAATAAAAAGCTTTGTAAAAATCTGCACCTGCTGATTTTCTGGCCGAATTTTCCCCCATGTATGAAGGCAACCTTAAAGACCTGATGTACCACCAAGAAGGTCACCAAGTGGCCCTTAAAGGAGATGTCTTTTGAACAGACCCCCTGTTTATAAAGCAATTGGCGCCTGTTGCTGCTGGTCCAACTCTTCTCACCGCTCCATGGTCAACTGGTGTCGTCAGGAGCATTCGCTCTAAGCAGGGAAGGAGCAATACATGCTAGACTTTCATGGAGTGGCTCTCCATGGAAAAACTCCAGTGACCAGGGGTGCACCGAGCCTTTCTGCTGCCTGAGGTGAAGATTGAAATGTCCATTAACCCCTCAAGCCCTACTGTTTAAGGCTCCATTCACACTTCTGTAAAATGTGTCCGCATCCGTTCCGCAAAATTGGTGCGGACCCATTAATTTTCAATGGGGCCGCAAAAGATGCGGACAGCACACAGTGTGCTATCCACTTCCGCACTTCGGTTCCGCGGCTCCCGATGGAACATGTCCTATTCTTGTCAGAATACATGAAAAAGAAAAGGCATTTCTATTATGTGCGGTCCGCAACTTGCAGAACGCACATGGCCGGTGTCCGTGTTTTGCGGATCCGAAAAACACGGACACACGGAAGTGTGAATGGAGCCCAAGGCATACTGTGATACACCTGGCCTCATTGGTGGTGCACCCCCGCCAGTGACACTATGGTTTCAGATACATCACAAAAAAAGGCATTTCTATCCATCACTCCACAGTCAACTGTGGGTCAAAAGTGGTAGCTGAGAAAAGGGAATCGAGAAAACGGAAGAAAGTCAGCATGAAGAGACCACACATCCGAGACGTGGAATGTTTTATGAAATGAAGAACCTGAAATCTGACAAGTAAGAGAAAGCAGGATGCACACTGACAACCATACACTTTAGATTCTCGTCGGTCATTTTTGGTGGGACCAGCCAGCTGTCCAATGTGTATGACTCTACCCGTTGAGAGAAAAAGGATTGAGCAAACTGAATTTCAAGACGTGATCTTTTTGTTCTGTCAGGAGATAGGCCTCTGACTCAGGGGTCTGGCAGCAGCATTCCCCTCTACTGCCATTGAAAACACATGCATGTCCAGCAGAACCAAGCATGCAAGTGTATGAGTGAGTTGGGAGGAACAGTCGTCAGCTACCACGGGGCACCTCAATGCTTCGCAAATCCTCAAACATGGAAGAACATGGCAGGTTTCAGGAAGTACAAGAGTTACATCCACATGATGTTCTGCAACGGTCCAATACATCTGAAAGGGGCTTGCAGAAATCCATGCGCTTGCTGCAGAAACAACCCCTCTTCAGATGCATGGAATGGATTTTCAGTTGCAAAAATTTCTGCACCAAATCTGCTGTTTGTGAATTCACCTTTAATGGGTTGTTGAATCCTTTACCAGTGGTGGCCACTTTTGGGACCGCGGGGGTCTGACACCCCCTACCCCAACCAATTAGCTGTTGTGCAGTATCTCGAGCACCAGAAAAACAAGGCTCGGTCCAATGTATAGTGGCCAGAGCTTGTCATTTGCAGCTCCATTCCCTGCAAAACGATGTGGAGTTCCGATGGCAAGTTCCAGCTCTGGAGCTGCTGCACAACAGATGGGGAGAATAAAGGTATGGGTTTGATCAAGAAGTTCTAAAGGAGGAGATGAAAAAATACTGAAAAGCTAGAAAACAAACCACCTGGCTTATGTCACCGAGGTCGTATCCCATAATAAGGAGCAGTGACGTCACCAGACGGCCTGCGGGAGGCAGATGCATTTATCAGTAATGTTCTAGAACAATACGGGCTTTTAATGGCGTGTGACAAGATAGTGAGTGAACTTTGGTTGGTCACCAAGTTCCAATGATAGGGACAGAAATGCATCTAAATCAACAGACACCTAATAGATAGCAGTCATTCTGTGTCACGGTGACCTGGTACATGAAAAACGGGAACGCCATACACACAAAAACTCGTATGGCCAAGACCAATCCATCCCTGAACCCCCCACATGTGTTATTACTGAGAAGAGGGGAGTACGCTGCAGTTAGACTCTACTGGTGGTGGTTTATCTCATCTGTGAAGAACAGGATCGGGCATGTTGTCCAAGAGCCCTATCCTCCGCCAGGTTGGCAAGTTCAGACATCTGCGTTTTCCTTTCCGGTTTTCAGATCTGGCAGAGGATCTGAAAACAGGAGGAAATCGCTTCAGTTTTGTCCCCATTCATTGTCAATGGGGACAAAACTGAACAGACCGGAACGGAGTTCACCAGAATGTTTTCCGCTCTGGTTTGTGGCTTTTCCTTACCGGACAGAAAACCGCTGCAAGCGGCATTTTTGTGTGGGACATGGGAAACCATGTACGTCAATGGTGCCAGATCTGGTATGTACATTTTCAATATAAAACACCGAATCCGTTCTGTAATATTCAAATGAATCTCAAAACCGGAGAGGAAAATGCAGATGTGAAAGTAGCCTAAATCAGTAGGCTCAGCCAGTGTATGTGTAAGGATAGATGGATAGATGGATAGATAGATAGATAGATAGATAGATAGATAGATAGATAGATAGATAATGAATGAATGGACGGATAGATAGATAGATAGATAGATAGATAGATAGAATACTTGAGAAAAGCTCCATTGACTGAGCTGAAATTTTGTATTGTTGAGATGAGCGAACGTGCTCGTAACGAGCTCTGTAGCGCTCGGCTCCCCTGCGCTCGCATGGGCGCAGGCATCCGGATCCATCAGGTGAGGAGGACGGAAGCGGCTGCCTGCTCCCATGCGAGCACAGGGGAGCCGAGCGCTACAGAGCTCGTTACGAGCACGTTCGCTCATCTCTAATTGTTACAAATATGGTTGAATTTAAAAAATTGTCTGGACACTGGGAATGCTGTAAGAAAGAAAGAACGAAAGAAAGAACGAAAGAAAGAACGAAAGAAAAAACGAAAGAAAAAACGAAAGAAAAAACGAAAGAAAGAACGAAAGAAAGAACGAACAAACGAATCATAGATAGATACATAGACAGATAGATACATAGACAGATAGATACATAGACAGATAGATACATAGACAGATAGATAGATACATAGACAGATAGATACATAGACAGATAGATACATAGACAGATAGATACATAGACAGATAGATACATAGACAGATAGATACATAGACAGATAGATACATAGACAGATAGATACATAGACAGATAGATACATAGACAGATAGATACATAGACAGATAGATACATAGACAGATTAGATACATAGACAGATTAGATAAAGCATGGTGGATGAAATGTGACATGTACAGAAAGCATTTCCCTGCCCTCCTCTTCAGATGGTAACATTGTATCACGCTGTTGACTATGGAGAAGACTGGATTTTCTATTGACTCAAAGACAAAGTCAGTAACAAATAACATAATGTGACGACTAATACTTGTGTCTACAAAGAAGCACAAAGAACAATCTACAGGCTTCTCAGAAAGATCGGGTTTCTAATAATCCAACATACACTCATATAAGAAAGCCATTATTGTAAGGCACTGAGGTCTCATGTAAGAACCCAATAATTATCTATCTATCTATCTGTCTATCTATCTATCTATCTATCTATCTATCTATCTATCTATCTATCTATCTATCTATCTATCTATCTATCATCTACATAAATAAATAAAAGTTATAAAACCAAGAGAATGTCCACCACAAGCACAATATCAATGCCACTACCTCCCAACAGTGAACATGATGAGATGAGTGGTTCTTCATCAGAGACAATCCTGAAGTCCAAACAAAGAATCTGTCGGGTGTACAGAGGAGTCTTCTCTCCACAGAGGCTAGTCCACCAATGAGAAGATCTGCCCCCAACCTGCCAGGGATGGAGCTGCCTTGTCAGTAGAGGAGCCAATCAATGAGACCAGCAGTACCACTACCCCCTCCTCACAATGAAGTAATCCATGTCTTCCCATGTCCCAGCTGGTATCCTAGCTCTGCCCACCACCCGGGAACGTTGTCACAGTCCCTCCTAGAAGAAGGCCCAGATGCTTTGTCATGAAGACCTGCTGACCCCACGTCAGGGTGTATTTCCCACCTGGGCACCGGAATATTCCTGTAATCTGGAGAACATGTATGACTAAAACATCTACTGAAAAGATCCAACAAGTCTGAGCAGGATGAAGTATCAGCAGCTGAAGGAGGCTTCACATCTGTGGGCCATGGTCATACATGAAGAATGCAGGGTCTATGGAGGCTACATATGATCAGTGATCAGTACACACAGCGCAGGGTGTGAGCTGGGGATGTGCTCCTTTGGGCTAGCCTGGTCACAAGAGGCTCGGTGTATACCGTATACAAGGGGCTCGGTGTATACCGTATACAAGGGGCTCGGTGTATACCGTATACAAGGGGCTCGGTGTATACCGTATACAAGGGGCTCGGTGTATACCGTATACAAGGGGCTCGGTGTATACCGTATACAAGGGGCTCGGTGTATACCGTATACAAGGGGCTCGGTGTATACCGTATACAAGGGGCTCGGTGTATACCGTATACAAGGGGCTCGGTGTATACCGTATACAAGGGGCTCGGTGTATACCGTATACAAGGGGCCGGTACCGTAACAGGGTCGTGTATACCGTATACAAGGGGCTCGGTGTATACCGTATACAAGGGGCTCGGTGTATACCGTATACAAGGGGCTCGGTGTATACCGTATACAAGGGGCTCGGTGTATACCGTATACAAGGGGCTCGGTGTATACCGTATACAAGGGGCTCGGTGTATACCGTATACAAGGGGCTCGGTGTATACCGTATACAAGAGGCTCGGTGTATACCGTATACAAGAGCCTCGGTGTATACCGTATACAAGAGGCTCGGTGTATACCGTATACAAGAGGCTCGGTGTATACCGTATACAAGAGGCTCGGTGTATACCGTATACAAGAGGCTCGGTGTATACCGTATACAAGAGGCTCAGTGTATATATCGTATACAAGAGGATTGGTATATACCGTATACAAGAAGCTCAGTGTATATACCGTATACAAGAGGGCTCGGTATATAACCGTATACAAGAGGCTCGTATATACCGTATACAAGAGGCTCGGTATATACCGTATACAAGAGGCTCGGTATATACCGTATACAAGAGGCTCGGTATATACGTATACAAGAGGCTCGGTATATACCGTATACAAGAGGCTCGGTATATACCGTATACAAGAGGCTCGGTATATACCGTATACAAGAGGCTCAGTGTATATACCGTATACAAGAGGCTTAGTGTATATACCGTATACAAGAGGCTCAGTGTATATACCGTATACAAGAGGATTGGTATATACCGTATACAAGAGGCTCGGTATATACCGTATACAAGAGGCTCAGTGTATATACCGTATACAAGAGGCTCAGTGTATACCGTATACAAGGCCAGTATACCGTATACAAGAGGCTCAGTGTATATACCGTATACAAGAGGCTCAGTGTATTATACCGTATACAAGAGGCTAAGGTATATACCGTATACAAGAGGCTCAGTGTATATACCGTATACAAGAGGCTCAGTGTATATACCGTATACAAGAGGCTCAGTGTATATACCGTAATACAAGAGGCTTCAGTGTATATACCGTATACAAGAGGCTCAGTGTATATACCGTATACAAGAGCTCAGTGTATATACCGTATACAAGAGGCTCAGTGTATATACCGTATACAAGAGGCTTAGTGTATATACCGTATACAAGAGGCCTCAGTGTATATACCGTATACAAGAGGCTCAGTGTATATACCGTATACAAGAGGCTTAGTGTAATACCGTATACAAGAGGCTCGGTATATACCGTATACAAGAAGGCTCGGTATATACCGTATACAAGAGGCTCAGTGTATATACCGTATACAAGAGGCTCAGTGTATATACCGTATACAAGAGGCTCAGTGTATATACCGTATACAAGAGGCTCAGTGTATATACCGTATACAAGAGGCTCAGTGTATATACCGTATTACAAGAGGCTCAGTGGTATATACGTATACAAGAGGCTCAGTGTATATACCGTATACAAGAGGCTCAGTGTATATACCGTATACAAGAGGCTCAGTGTATATACCGTATACAAGAGGCTCAGTGTATATACCGTATACAAGAGGCTCAGTGTATATACCGTATACAAGAGGTTAGGTATATACCGTATACAAGAGGGTTGGTATATACCGTATACAAGAGGCTCGGTATATACTGTATACAAGAGGCTTGGTATATACCGTATACAAGAGGCTTGGTATATACCGTATACACTGTTTCTGAGCCACTGTCCTCTATTAGGATGAGGCGGTCAGGGTCGTAGTTTACAGGGTAGATGAGGTGATGTGAAAAGACCACAATGTAACAGATACACCGGAGAAGAAGTAGCAGGAGTGGCGTCATCTACTGTCATCATAAGAACTCCAGTGTGGGCATGATATATACTGTATATAATAAGAGGGGCAGTGTGGGCATGATATATACTGTATATAATAAGAGGGGCAGTGTGGGCATGATATATACTGTATATAATAAGAGGAGCAGTGTGGGCATGATATATACTGTATAGTGTGGGCATGATATATACTGTATATAATAAGAGGGGCAGTGTGGGCATGATATATACTGTATATAATAAGAGGGGCAGTGTGGGCATGATACATACTGTATATAATAAGAGGGGCAGTGTGGGCATGATATATACTGTATATAATAAGAGGGGCAGTGTGGGCATGATACATACTGTATATAATAAGAGGGGCAGTGTGGGCATGATACATACTGTATATAATAAGAGGAGCAGTGTGGGCATGATATATACTGTATATAATAAGAGGGGCAGTGTGGGCATGATATATACTGTATATAATAATAAGAGGGGCAGTGTGGGCATGATATATACTGTATATAATAAGAGGGGCAGTGTGGGCATGATATATACTGTATATAATAAGAGGGGCAGTGTGGGCATGATATATACTGTATATAATAAGAGGAGCAGTGTGGGCATGATATATACTGTATATAATAAGAGGAGCAGTGTGGGCATGATATATACTGTATATAATAAGAGGAGCAGTGTGGGCATGATATATACTGTATATAATAAGAGGGGCAGTGTGGGCATGATATATACTGTATATAATAAGAGGGGCAGTGTGGGCATGATACATACTGTATATAATAAGAGGGGCAGTGTGGGCATGATATATACTGTATATAATAAGAGGGGCAGTGTGGGCATGATACATACTGTATATAATAAGAGGGGCAGTGTGGGCATGATATATACTGTATATAATAAGAGGGGCAGTGTGGGCATGATACATACTGTATATAATAAGAGGAGCAGTGTGGGCATGATATATACTGTATATAATAAGAGGGGCAGTGTGGGCATGATATATACTGTATATAATAAGAGGGGCAGTGTGGGCATGATATATACTGTATATAATAAGAGGGGCAGTGTGGGCATGATACATACTGTATATAATAAGAGGGGCAGTGTGGGCATGATACATACTGTATATAATAAGAGGGGCAGTGTGGGCATGATACATACTGTATATAATAAGAGGAGCAGTGTGGGCATGATATATACTGTATATAATAAGAGGGGCAGTGTGGGCATGATATATACTGTATATAATAAGAGGGGCAGTGTGGGCATGATACATACTGTATATAATAAGAGGGGCAGTGTGGGCATGATACATACTGTATATAATAAGAGGGGCAGTGTGGGCCATGATACATACTGTATATAATAAGAGGAGCAGTGTGGGCATGATACATACTGTATATAATAAGAGGGGCAGTGTGGGCATGATATATACTGTATATAATAAGAGGGGCAGTGTGGGCATGATATATACTGTATATAATAAGAGGGGCAGTGTGGGCATGATACATACTGTATATAATAAGAGGGGCAGTGTGGGCATGATATATACTGTATATAATAAGAGGGGCAGTGTGGGCATGATATATACTGTATATAATAAGAGGGGCAGTGTGGGCATGATATATACTGTATATAATAAGAGGGGCAGTGTGGGCATGATATATACTGTATATAATAAGAGGAGCAGTGTGGACATGATATATACTGTATATAATAAGAGGGGCAGTGTGGGCATGATATATACTGTATATAATAAGAGGAGCATTGTGGGCATGATATATACTGTATATAATAAGAGGAGCAGTGTGGGCATGATATATACTGTATATAATAAGAGGGGCAGTGTGGGCATGAATATATACTGTATATAATAAGAGGAGCAGTGTGGGCATGATATATACTGTATATAATAAGAGGGGCAGTGTGGGCATGATATATACTGTATATAATAAGAGGAGCATCAGTGGCATGGTCTGTACTGTATATAACAGGGGGCATTATATGAGGAGCAGTGTGGGCATCAGTGGCATGGTATATATACTGTATATAGAGGGGGCATTATATGAGGAGCAGTGTGGGCATTAGTGGCATGGTCTGTACTGTATATAGTAGGGGGCATTATATGAGGAGCAGTGTGGGCATTAGTGGCATGGTCTGTACTGTATATAGTAGGGGGCATTATATGAGGAGCAGTGTGGGCATTAGTGGCATGGACTGTACTGTATATAGTAAGGGGCAGTATAAGAGGACCAATGTGGGCATCACTGGCATGATACACAGAGCTGTAGGTGCTAGGATGAATTCTGTATAGGTGCCAGTAGCAGACAGAGGCACAGTCTGGGCATTACTAACATAATAGATACCACCAGCAGGCATGGTATCAGGAGGATGATGGGGGTGATGGCCGTCTAGGAGGAGTAAGAAGCAGCACATCTCCCAATAAGGCAATGTATGGAGGAGACATCCCTGGTGCCAGCGTGGGCTCCATCCCTGAATGAATGAGCGGGGCTGTGCTGCACACTGTGCCGGGAGGGTGGGGGAGCAGGCAGCGTGCTGCCAGGGAAGAATAGAGCCCCCTCCTCCTCCCTGCCACACTCCGGGCAGCCCCCTCCTCTCTGCTCCTCTCCATCACCTACCGTTTGAGGTCCTTGGCCACCATGTCTGACCCTCCTCAGGACGGATCCCAGGCACTGATGACCGGAGAGGTGGAACCCACATCGGCCAGCCAGCAGGCAGAGCCCCGGACACTGGCACCGCCGAGCGCCCCACACTCCAGGCAGCCGGGCTCTACGCCCCGCCCCCTGCTCAGTCCACCACTCGCGTGCCCGCCCCCGCCGTGACGTCAGCCACCTCACGCCAATCATCCACATACACCCGAGGGAAGCCGGCCGCGTGATTGACGTCCCTGCCGGCCCCGCCCCTTTCCTGCGTAACCGGTTCATCACCTGTGGAGAGAGAAGACGCGGCGCTGACGCAAGCGCTTTCCTGCCTGCCGGTTATAGAAATATTTTTATTAATTTTTATATTATAGTCATAATTAAGAAGAAATCTTCTGAGGAAAGGTTACTTTAAGGGGGTTGGAATCTGACAACTATGGTAAAAGAAGCAGAAGAACCCCAAAAATGTGTTAACCACCCCTAAACATTGATTTCTATGGTCTTTATCTGGACCGCTGGGATCCAAACTGTTGTAAAACTACAACTCCCAATATTTCGGGACAATGCTGGGAGTTGAAAGCTTGCCTGTGTCTGGATTGTCCTGGTCCTGCCATAATTGCATTCAGGAATAGCCAAAATATTCTTATATAGGAACTGACACCTCCCCTGAGGAGCCGGTGCAGAGGATGGGATTGGTAGTGAGATGTGTCACCATGTACTTCCTCAGGGAGGGACCCTGGGGATTGTGGTTTAAAGGGAATGACCTGTTCCATGTGCGCTTGGCAGCTGAAGACACCTGTGTTGGTCCCATGTTCTTATGTGATCGCATTGCTGAAAAAAAGTGATGAATTAATATATGCAAATGAACCTCTAGGAGCAACAGGGGCGTTGCCATTACACCTAGTGGCTCTGCTCTCTGCAACAGCCCGTCCTCTATACTTTGATTGACAGGCCTAGGTTTGATGACATTTTTACTGCCTGGTCCTGTCAATCAAAATGCAGAGGGTGCAGCAGTTCCCTAGATAGCAGAGCCTCTAGGTGTAATGGTAACGCTCCCGTTCCTCCAAGAGGCTCATTTGCATATATCAAAACATCATTTTTCTCAGCAATGAGGACACATATGAACATGGGACCAACACAGATGTCTTCAGCTGTCAAGTGCACATGTAACAGGTCAGCCAGTGTCATAGGTACAAATCTGCTGATAGATGCCCTTTCAAGACTCCAGCCAAAAGTAAAGGAATAAAAATCTGTCTTTAAGTTGTGGTTTATCCATCAGTGGTTTGGACAAAGCGTAATTTCTGTCCCCAGATGATGAGGTATGGTGGTGGTAAGGTGTCCTCTATATAATGCAGGCTTGGAGTTGGTCTGGCCTGGTTGTAATCTAGATGATGGATGTCTAAGCCGTAGTCCCGCACTTGCAGCAGGACCTGCTCTGCTGACACTGTAGCTTTCCTGATCTCTGGAGTTGTGGCGCTCTCACAGTCTCTTTCTGGAGTAGTGGTCTCACAGAAGAGCTGGATAAGGACTGATCCCTAAGACTCTTCGAACAGGAGCAATAGGATTCCCCGTCCTGGCAGGAAACAGGAATAGCCCACTCCTACCAGGGCGTTTAACCCTGTCCCTGCCAACCACACCATGCCATGCTGGGTGTACATAACATAACCATAGGAACAATCCAAACAATGGCAGATATCCCCAGATCTGTTCTAGTAAGTATTTATATTCCCCACGAAGTTATACTTCTGGAGCAATAATAATTACTAGAACTCTCTGTTTTGGTTTCCCTTTATTATTCCTCCAGGAAATGTATGAATTAATCAGCCTATCTATCTATTTTTCTTTCTGTCCAACTGTCTGTCTCTGTCAATCTATCTCATATCTCTCTCTATCAATTATGTATTATACAAGGAATCAGATCGCTTGTCAGAGGCCCCTTGTGGGACTAATAAATAGTTAAAAAAAATAGAGTCAAATAATAAGTTTAGTTAAAAAAAACTTCAAGTTGAAAAATGCACATTTTTAACATAGTAACATAGTAACATAGTTTGTAAGGCCGAAAAAAGACATCTGTCCATCCAGTTCAGCCTGTTTTCCTACAAGTTGATCCAGAGGAAGGCAAAACCCCTGTGCGGTAGAAACCAATTTTCCTCACTTTAGGGGGAAAAATTCCTTCCCGACTCCAATCAGGCATCAGAATAACTCCCTGGATCAACGACCCCTCTCTAGTAACTATAACCTGTAATATTATTACCCTCCAGAAATACATCCAGGCCCCTCTTGAAATCTTTTAGTGAACTTACCATCACCACCTCCTCAGGCAGAGAGTTCCATAGTCTCACTGCTCTTACCTTAAAGAATCCTCTTCTATGTTTCTGTACAAACCTTCTTTCCTCCAGGGGCAGAGGATGTCCCCTCGTCACAGTCACAGTCCTGGGGATAAATAGATGATGGGAGAGATCTCTGTACTGACCCCTGATATATTTATACATAGTTATTAGATCTCCCCTCAGTCGTCTTTTTTCTAAAGTGAATAACCCTAATTTTGTAATTAAAAGATGACTTTTCAATGAAAAAAGATGCCAGAATATAATCCCCACCACAGGTTTGGTATCGCCACACCCATAACGACCCGCACTATACAATTATCATGTCATTTATTGCACACAGTAACAAGGAAACAATGTCAGAATTGGTGTTTTTTGCATCTTCGCCACCAAAAAATAAAATAAAAGGTGATTAAAAAGTGTTATGTACCCCAAAATGATACCAATGAAAAATACAAGTCCTCACAAAGCTCTGTAGATAGAAAAATAAAAAAGCTATGGGTCTTGGGATGCGGAGATGCAAAAAACATTTTTGGGTTCATTCATCAAACTGCTGTAAAGTAGAACTGACCTAGTTGCCCATAACAACCAATCAGATTCCATCTTTCATTTTCCAAAGGAGCTGTAAAACATGAAAGGTGGAATCTGATTGGTTGCTATGGGCAACTAAGCCAGTTCTACTTTACACCTGTTTGATAAATGATCCCATTTCTTTTTAAGATTGATATTGTGGAAATTATATATATATTTGGTATGACTGTAATCATACAGGTCCAGAAAATAAAGTTATCATGTTATTTATGCCAAAAAATGAACGACCGCAAAATTTATAATGTAAAAACTCAGTGGCAGTATTTCTGTTTTTCCCAGAAAAATGTAAGCAGTAAATGATGTGTATCCCAAAATGGTGCCATTATAAATTACAACTTTTCCCCACAAAAAAAAAAAAAAAATCCTTCATATGGCTACATCGATGGAAAAATAAAAAAGTTACGGCTATTTCCCTTTTCGCTATTGAGATCTGGCATAGGATCTCAGTAGCGGAGGAAAACACTTCCATTTTGCCCCTCATTCATTGTCAATGGGGACAAAACGTAACTGAACAGAACGGAGTCACCAGAATGTATTCCGTTCCATTTTGTTGCGTCCCCATCACGGACAGAATAAGCAAGCAGTGTTATTCTGTCCGCGATATGATGCGGAGCAAGACAGATCCGTCATGACTCACAATGTAAGTCAATGGGGACGGATCCGTTTTCTCTGACACAATAGAACACTGATCCGTCCCCCATTGACTTTCAATGGCGTTCATGACGGATCCATCTTGGGTATATTAAAGATAATACAACGGATAACGGATGCAGACGGTTGTATTATCAGTAACGGAAGCGTTATTGCTGAACCCTGCTGGATCCAGCGAAAGCGCTAGTGTGAAAGTAGCCTAAGAGGTTAAGATCTTTGTTGAACTTTCCTGTTTACACAGAGACATAATAATGACCGTCTGCGACAAATGTATCCAGTCTAGACAACCTGCGCTTATACACTGTAACAAACCATCAGGACAGGAGAGGGATTTGTGCTGCTGGTATATACCGTAGAAGTTTACCTAGACTGCTTACATTTGCAACAAACCCTCAGTTGTGGGAAGTTTGTCATCTACTTTTATTCACAGCAAGCAGCGATCTTGAAAACGGTGAAGAACTATTGCACAATGTATAGGAAAAGGACAAAGGAATTTTCCATATACAAAGACAGAATAAAAATCTGACCAGACACATATTGGGGGTCATTTATCTAAGTCTTTTTATGCCTGTCCTTGATAGACCCTGCACTGCCGGTCTTGCATCTTCCAAAAACTGGCATAGTGATGTTAGTAAATGACCCCCCCTTGGCTTTCACATAAGCCATAATGTTGAAGTCGAACTTGGCCCGTGTCTATCATCAATTCCCAGTTACGACCCCCAACAGTGAGCAAAAGTCCAACATATCGTATCAAGGTGAACGCTTGTCATGCACTTTCAAGATGAAACGTCATCAAACAGTCCGAAGAAAATCTACCTGTGAAGTTTATCACAAGGGTAATCTGTCAGGTTTGCCAACCAGACGTGCAGGGCTCAGTATCAGTGGCGCCAGCTCTGTCAGACCTGCACCCTTTTTTTGAGTGTGATACTACATTTCTAAGATTGAGCGAATCGAAGTATTTGAAGTGGACTTTGATCCGAATTTCAGGAAAAATTTGATTCGCCACTAAGCCGAATTTCCTCATGCTATAACGAATCAATTTTCCCTGAAATGGAGTTAAAAAAACCATATTCACCTCATCTATTTGAGTGTGAAGACGCCGCAGTTACCCCTCATTGCGCGCGCTACTTACAAAGAAATGTGCTTCACGGCAAAGTAATTAAAGAAGAACTCCCGACAAAAATTTTATTTCATGTCCTGCTAGAAATGCACAAGATGTAATCTGTAGTGAATGTCTTTTTCTTACCACTGTCTGAATTTTTGACTTATATCATCCTGAAGTTTCTTATCTGTGTCATGTGACCAGCAATTAGACCCACCAACTGACACATAGACTTATGTGTGGACAGGAAGTCTAATTCTCTATGTATTCCTATGAGACTGAAAGTGAGGCTCCCATAGGAATGAATAGAGCAGTTACTGGCTTCCTGTCCTGGGTCAGTTGGAGGTCAGGGAGTTGGTCACATGACCCAGCTACAATAAGGAGAGAGGTTTTTACTTCACTACAGATTATATCATGCACCTTTCTAACAGGTCAGAGAATAAAAAAATTTTCAGGAGTTCTTCTTTAATCATGAAGCGAATTTCTATGTGAAGTTCAGGAAGCAGGCGAATCAAATTTTTCTAAACTTCGCTCCACACTATATATTTTCCTCACAGCAGGCTCTGCAGGGGAAATGTATGGCTGGCCACAACTTCCCCTGATGATGATGACAACTGGTTGCCAGTGTATTTCAGCATCCACAGATCGAGCTGATTCAGCAGTTTTTATTTCAAAAAGGGGTTGTGAGATTCCCTTTAAGGCAGACAATGTGGGTTTTGTAGTATGTTGTGCTGTGTATTCACAGTGGATTTTACCCTGCACATTGAAATGGTAAAATTTGATGTATAGATTGCTGCACAATAACCAGCATGCTGCAGAACTGAAAAAAAAATTCACAGCGTGCTCATTGTGCTATACAGATTTTTTATGCTATATTTGAATTGGGTTTTAAAAACCCCATCTGTATGTACATTGAAATGGATTTTTTGGTCCAAAATCTGTACTGCAAATATGTAGGATTAGCTGAGGCTCCAGAACCAGGCATCGGGACTGCATAGCTGTGTGCACTGTGTAGTGGATGTGCACTGCTCCCATCCTAGTGAATGGAAGGAGCACAGTACTAACCAGGTATGTATGTTTCAGGTAAATGGGAGCAGCGCTGCAGTTACCAGGTCACTACATGGTTTAGGAGCAGACAGGCTGTTTGTGTGATCCTAACCATGTGACTGATCACATGGTCATGACATCATTGAAGGTCCTTGCAAGCTATGGTGAATGGAATGTTTCTTCTCTGCCTGGGCCTGTCAATCAACAGAGCCTCTAGGAGCAGGGGTAACGCCCCTTGCACCTAGAGGCCTTATTAGCATAAAATAAAAGTTCATTTTATATAAAAATGGGGGCACCAGTAAATAAAACAGATATAGATTTGGAATCAGGTGACATTAGCACATCTCTAATGTCAGCCTGATCCATACTGAAAAAACTGGTGACAGAAACCCTTTAAAGATGATACAACCGAATCCGTTCATAACAGATGCAGATGGTTGTATTATTAGTAACGGAACCGTTTTTGCTGATCCCTGCCAGATCCAGCAAAAACACTAGTGTGAAAGTAGCCGTAGCTCTTCTATTTCATGGGATTTTTCTCTATATACAGTTGTGATTATAACAGTTGGATCATATAATTGTACTGAGTGGTAGATCCGGTAGATCCAGTAGATCTCATCCTTTACCCTTTCACACATAGCAGTTATTACGTTATTTTCAGCCAGATTAGAGTGAAAATAGCTGACTGTATGACCAGCGTCAGACACAATTCATATGTAAAGATTTCTATTGTAACATTTCCATATGGTGTATGCAGGTGTTCATAGAGTCGACATTTCCTCTTTCCTGACATTTACAGCTTATAACAATAGAAATATATAGAAACATGTCATTCATGGCATAGATTTACACTGATGAAACCCACAGGAGACCAGAAATGACCACAGCCGTGATGGAAATATATAAATCTCATATTTTTTTGTCCAGTTTTTTAACATTTTTCTAACGTGGACAGGGCTTATTGATCTTCACTTGACGCCTGTATAGGGAAAGGTCATTAAAGGGGTATTCTCATCTTGGACAATGGGGGCATATCGCTAGGATATGCCCCCATTGTCCTATAGGTGCGGGTCCTGCCGCTGGGACCCGCACCTATATCGAGAACGGGGCCCCCAAAGTGAAGAAGTGCGCACCGCGCAAGCGCGGCCCGCTCTCCATTCACTTCTATGGGGCCGCCGCAAATAGCCGAGCGCTGGCTCGGCTATCTCCGTCGGCTCCATAGAAATGAATGGGAGCGGTGGCCGAGCATGCGCAGTGCACTCCCATTCATTTCTATGGAGCTGACGGAGATAGCCGAGCCAGCGCTCGGCTATTTGCGGCGGCCCCATAGAAGTGAATGGAGAGCGGGCCGCGCTTGCGCGGTGCGCACTTCTTCACTTTGGGGGCCCCGTTCTCAATATAGGTGCGGGTCCCAGCGGCAGGACCCACACCTATAGGACAATGGGGGCATATCCTAGCGATATGCCCCCATTGTCCAAGATGAGAATACCCCTTTAAAGCGTTTTTCCGAGATTTTGATACTGATGACCTATCCTCGGGATAGGTCATCAGTAACTGATTGGTGGGGGTCTGACACCGGGGACTCCCACTGATCAGCTGTTTGAGAAGGCATCGACGCTCCTGTGAGCGCCGCGGACTTCTTGCAGCTTACCAAGCACAGCGCCGTACATTCTCTTCAATGGGGCTCAGCAAGATACCGAGCAGAGCCGCTATGCAATGTACAGCGCTGTGCTTGGTAAGCTGCGAAAAGGCTGCAGCACTCATAGGAGTGCCAGTGCCTTCTCAAACAGCTGATCGGTGAGGGTCCTGGTTGTCGGACCCTCATCAATCAGATACTGATGACCTATCCAGAGGATCTCAGAAAACCCCTTTAAATGGGTTGTCACATCTGGACATTTATGGTATATTGATAGTATATGTCATAAATGCCCGATAAGTATAGGTCCTACTCATGGGACTGCTATGGGACTTCTGAAAGTAGCCAAGCAAGCGTTCTCAGTTATTTTAAGAAGTCCCATAAAAGTGACTATAAAGGACACTGCGCAGCCACCCCACTATTCACAGGTATGAGACGGGTGAAAATCGCTCAGCGCCACGCAGGGGTATACCAAAAATATCCAAATGGGACAACCACTTTAACATAAAACCGACATAGTGAGTTGCTGCAATGTAGAAACCATACTGTAAGGTCAAATACAAGGAAGACAAACACTCATGTCATAGCTCATACTTTATGTTTGACTGGGGATTTCCAGTTATTATAAAGGTGATATGTAGCGGGGAATGAGGGCCCTCGTAATGTGGTGTGATACGTTTGGTTGCCAGTGAAGTGTGTGGAAAGCTACGATCACTTATTTGCATGTGTGTACTCTTCTCACGTCTTGCACAAATGGAGAATTCAGGAAGTGTTGTGAGGGCTTTGCGTGTTCTTTCCTGCTGTGACCAGCCAGATGTAAGTTCTCACACACATCTCAGTAGACATCAGCATGAGAGTCTCCTGAACTGAAACCCATGGGCATCAGTACTTTAGTTGGTTTATTTACTGACAACATCACAGATAAGTGATATTCGGGGTCTTGTATTGCAGATCTGTCCCGTACACCTTCCACATATATCTATGGGACCATGCTGCTCCAGTGTGCCTCGTACACAGACATGCAGAGGTATCTTCTACTTGCAGAGTCTAGACTGTCTGGTATTGTATCACAAAGGAGGTAATGTGGCACACATTGCTAAAAACTTAAAAGACACCTTCAGAGTTTTTAAAGAGGTTGTCCGGATTATATAAAAAAACAAATAAAGCACTGCAAATCTGATGGTCAGCAATATATACATGAGCTAAGCAAGTTTTAGGCAAAATATATGTAGTTACTCATTTCCCTAGTTCTGTTCTGGTCTCTTTGTTTACATGCAGTTGCAGAGCTGTGGGGACATGTAACAGCAACCTCACGGTGTCAAAAAAGACTGCTCTGAATAAAATTGGCATCCTGCTTGCAGTCTGACTACTAGGATACTTGTGTTGCATGTGTAGGACTACAAGCCCCAGCTGTATAGTTCAATGATATTGCTGATACACACAGAATCTTCCTCCTACCTGTTCTTGTGCAATGCTCTGCAGGTAATTCTTCACAGCTAGCAGAAGAGTACAGAGGAGAGGACTACTCAGGTCATTGTCAGCTGTGTGTCTGCAGGGTGAGGAGGGAGATCCTGTGCACAGCATTTTTCTCCTCACTGCCTTGAGAAAAGGAAACCCTTCAGCTGCTCAGTACCTGAGGCAGAGCCTCCAGCCCTGAGTCTGTGATGCTGATAGTAGAAGGGGTTAAACTTTGCTGAAGAATCCAGTGGGAGGAGACACAGGGCAGACCGCTCATCCAGCAGATCAGTAGCGTAGGGGGCATGGCCAGCAGGTCAGACAGTGCAGGGGGCATGGCCAGCAGATCAGATAGTGCAGAGAGCATGTCTTGTTGCTCCAACCAGCACACCCCACAGAGACAGACCTGCTCCTCCTGCTTCCTTAGACTGATGCACAAAACTTCTTCAGAGCAGGGAAAGAAGCTGACATCACAGGTCATGTGATGAAGGGGCCACAGTAGATGAAGTATATAAATCATCACATTTACTTTAATGTTATGGCTGATTGGTATATACATATATTCTGTTTTCTGGAGGACTGTCAACAACCAGGCACCAGTGATGAGCGAATTTCTGAAAATCTGTTTCGGGTCTGATTTGTCCAAATGTGATTCTTTTTGGACCCCAATTGATTGGCCCAAATCAAAAAGATCTTTAATCTCAGTGAAAAGCTGTGCATGACATTCCAGTTTTTCTCTCTCCTATGCAAAAATTCCCCTGAATCAAATTATAAGAAATTCTGATTCTGTATAAACCAATTTAAAAAAAAAAAAATTCGGGTTGAATTTTGATTCTGTAGAATTGGTTCGCTCCTCTCCATCAGGCACCAAAGGGCTAAGCAAATCAGAATAAAGGGGCACTTCTAAAGCTTGTTTCACATCTGCGTTAAGCAGATCCAGGAGGCTGTTCTGGCCGGGAACAGCCTGCCGGATTTGTCATTGCCGGAATTCTGTCTGGCCCCATTCACTATAATGGGATCTGGCAGAGATCCAGCCGCAACCCAGCAATTATGCTGAGGAGCAGCTGGACAAATACTGCTGCGCACAGTGGTATTTGTCAGGACGCTCCTCGGCATATTTGTCAGCTTGCGGACGAATCTCCGTCGGCCCCCATTATTATTGTGAAGGGGGCCGGACGTAATTCCGGCAGCACACAGCTGCGCCCAACAGTGACGGATCCGGCAGGCTGCTCCCGGCCAGATCTGCTTAAACGTAGATGTCAAAACAGCTTTAAGCCATTTTTGTGTCAATTTCCAATAAAATTGGGTGGGTGGAGATCTCAAATGTCCCAAAATTTGCATTTCAAGCATTAAAATGGTATGGATACACATACTGTAGATGCCGTACTAAGCCAAAGTCAGTACGCGAGATATCAGTGCAGAAAAGTACACAACACATTTGAGCCAAAATTGTTCTTATCCTTAGCTAAACATGTTATCAGCATTAGTGAGTCAGATATGATATCTTTCTCATGACTTCCCACCTCATACAGTGCAGGTTCCTTCTATGCGTACCGTCCCGATGCTGTTTCCGTAAAGGGTTAACACTATTTGGAGCCATTTCTCGTGTGCCATACGTGTGCCTTTGTGTGTTTGTTGACACTGATAACAACCCAGCAGCAGTAACACTGACTTAAGTGTGACCCGCGGGGAACCTGACGTGTTGCACAACAGTAATAATTACCGGCCCTAGGAGAGAACGAGATCTAAAAATGTTCTGCGCAACTGCAGACGTAACATGATGTTCTGGAACCTGGTGCCCGGGTGTAATGTAAAAGGCAAACAAAACTCCGAGCTGAGAACTAACAGAGGCATTCAAACCGTTCCCTTAGATTGTGGTGTTAGTGTATTTTTCCATTGTAGTCTCATGAGAATTCACATGAGAACACACATGGCCTCAGGGAATGTCGATTTCCCAATACCCAGTCTATAGCCTTCAGTTTATGGCAGCTTCTCAATGGTCTCCAGCCTGCAGGTCTCCAAAATGGGCCTCCCTTCTCCTTGCACGACTGATTAACAGGTGATTGTTTCCCCCTCTATGTCCTTTTCATCATCCATGGACCAACACCTAGGAACTACATCTGGCCTCATCCACTTGAATGGAGATGTGGTAGAGTTACTCATCACCTTGGGGCGGCTGGGTACTGATGTGCAGGGTAAGACTGAAAGGAAATTATAGCTGCGTCCCAATCAAACTGGAGATGAGTGGACGTCCCAGAGGTCAGATCTCCATCATCATAAAGTGATGGCATATTGTAACCCCTTTAACTTGTTTAAGGTCGGACCTCCACTGATGATTAAGTGATGGCATCTCCTAGCAGTATGCCACATCCTTATGAGATGTGAATATCCATTTAATCCCTTTAAGTAAAGTCAGACCCCCACACATGATGAAGTGAGGGCATACCCCTTTAAGCCATGACTTTATTAGATTAGAATACCTCTTTAATTCCTTTAAAGGGTTTCTGTCACCAGATTTGGGCATACTAAACAGGATGGCATTTGCAATGTGCAAATGCCACCTGATGCCCAATCTGGTTTTCTTACTGTAATCAGATCAGCCGTTTTGTTAAAAAAAGCACTTTTATAATATGTAAATTAGGCGTACTAGGTGCAAGAGGCGTTTACCTTGCACCTAGTAATCGCCGTGTTCCAACCTCTAGTGCCGCCTCCTGCTTCCTGATTGACAGGGCCAGGCAGCTTGCTCGATGAGCTGCCGGCCCTGTCCTCGCTCGAAATCCCGCGTCTGCGCCGTGTAGGCTAAATTCGGCGCAGGCGCAGATAGTTCACCCGGCCGCCCGGCTCCTGCCTCTCTCACTGCGCCTGCGCCGTGTGGAGTAAAAGCGGCGCAGGCGCAGTGAGTTCCGCCGGCCGCCCGGCTCCCGGGTCTCTCAGTGCGCCTGCGCCGAATTTAGCCTACACGGCGCAGGCGTGGGATTTTGAGCGAGGACAGGGCCGGCAGCTCATCGAGCAAGCTGCCTGGCCCTGTCAATCAGGAAGCAGGAGGCGGCACTAGAGGTTGGAACACGGCGATTACTAGGTGCAAGGTAAACGCCTCTTGCACCTAGTACGCCTAATTTACATATTATAAAAGTGCTTTTTTTAACAAAACGGCTGATCTGATTACAGTAAGAAAACCAGATTGGGCATCAGGTGGCATTTGCACATTGCAAATGCCATCCTGTTTAGTATGCCCAAATCTGGTGACAGAAACCCTTTAAGTGAGATGAGAAAACCCCGGTAACCCATTTAAGGTCGGACCTCGACCGATGATAAAATGCCCTAACTTTGAGATATGAATGCCCCTTTAATTAAAAAGTTAATGATAAAGTGATGGTATCTCCTAGCAACATGCCATCACCTTGTGAGATGAGAATGTCCCTTTAATTCCTTTAAGTACAGCCAGACCTCCACTGATGATAAAGTGATAGCATCTCCGAACAATCTACAATCTCCTTATGAGATTGGAATACCCTTTTAACCCATTTAATTAAGGTCAGACTACCATCCATGATGAAGTGATGGCATTTCCTAGCGATATGCCATCTCCTTATGAGATGGGAATACTCCATTAACCACTTTAAGTAAGGTTGGACCACCACCGATGATGAAATGATGACATCTCCAATCAATGTGCCATTACTTTCTGAGATTGGGGGGTGCAGAAGTAGTAGTCACCCCCAGCCTTGCTCCTCTGCATATACAGGGTCATACTGAGAGATTACGTAAGACAGTTGTAGATAAAGCGTTACAAGGACTTCAGACAGATTGATTCAGCAGCGGCTGTAACATACTCACTACAGCAGACATTCTTAAAGAGTCCCCAAAGAGCAATTATGTAATGAGAGTCTGGAGGGAGTCTTCTGAGGCAGTGATTGGCACCTGAGCTGCCATCTCTTGCTAACGAAAATCATAGTGTGGATATCAGTCTGCCTTATGATTTCATAGACATTTCATGATTAGTTAGCTGACGGGCCTGGGCACTTGCGGCTGTGACGCCGCCCCTGGGCACTTGCAACAGCTGATTTGCATACCTTTATAAAGTACTTTTTTCAATCTGATCTGAGTGGTCTAAAACGCTCAGAGTAGGTGACAGACTCCTTTAAGAGAAGTTGTACATTGCTTTGTGCTCTGATTGCCTGGAATAGTTTATTTTCTTTTCAGAAGTTTTTGAAAAATTTGTGTCAAATTACCAAATTTTAGAATTGATTCGCTCATCTCCACTTACAATCTAATTCCCATGAAGGTGGAGATCAATTTTAACAGTTTATATTTGAATATGTATATAATTTGTTTGCTGCTGTACAGTTTTCTGGATATACATTTTTTAAAGTCTTTAACTATCTCTTTAGACTTTTAGCACAGCAAAAAATTTTTCTGAACTCTCTCAGTCAGACTATGACTGCGGCCAGAGACAGCCCCCTCTAGTGACTCTGCTCTTCTGTGGGCAACTTTATCTAGGCCTATCAAGAATACAATAGAACTGTCATATTGTTATGCCAATTCTACACCTACTATTATCATCTATCTACATCTTCTATAATAATGTATTTTTTTTCAGTTAATAAAATGCAAACTTATGGAGCCTTGATCCTGCCACTATCAAGTCTGTCTGGGATTACACGAAGAGACAGAAGGATTTGAGCAAGCCTACATCCTCAGAAAATCTGTGGTTAGTTCTCCAAGCTGTTTGGAACAACCTCCCTGCTGAGTTCCTTTAAAAACTGTGTGAAAGAATGCTATCGTGTTGGGAATGGCGATGACAGACTTTACAGGCTCCAGGGGTTAAAAAGTCAAAATCAGTTTATTTTGTCCAAACAGTATAATGACAGCCAAAGTTATGCGATCACTTTGGAACAACTTCACAGGTGTGTAAACACTAAACAAAACACCTGCCCACCTGGGCACTAACTATACAGAAGTTCACCTCAACTAGGTACCTCAATACAAACAGGAGGGTCAGGCTTTTTACAACAAACAGATTTGCTGCTTCCAGGCACTGCTATCGAATGAGCATTTCAGCCCTGTATTTTTTCTGCCTGAATCTACACGTGGATTTGCCTCAGGCTAGGGGAAATTTGTGTACTGGAGTGGGGAGGGAATAACTAGTCCCACTACCACCGCCTACAGTATCTGCCATTCCATAAAAATCCAGCCCATCATACAATTTGAACAACGTGCCTCAGCAAACTACACTTTTGGTGAAACAACCCAGCTTTCTGGATTCTTTCCTCACCCATCTGAGCATTCTGGGTGAGATGTACACCCCCTCCTGTACTTTACCAGACACCGTGTTACAGTACCTCGAAGAACTAATGCTGTTTTGAAGGCAAAGGGTGGTCACACCAAATATTGATTGGATCTAGTTTGTCTTTTCTACATTCACTTTGCATTTTGTTAATTTGATAAGAATAATCTATTTACACTTCTATTTATGAAAGAATTCTTACATCGCAGCATTTCTTCCCACACCTGCCTAAAACTTTTGCACAGTCCTGTATGTTTATAGGAGGTCCTGTCATTTCTGCTGTCTGCTACAGAAGATTAATATTTTAGATTTAGATTTTTCAATGCCATAGTGCTGCCAAAATGAAAAAGAACAACCATAAATTCTTAAAAAAAAGTTTTTCTATGAATATTTAGTTAAAAAAAAAATACCTTTTCTCATGAAAGCGACGTTTGCATTTTTTAAATTTTTATGGCAGCTTATGATGTTAGGCATCAGTGTAAATAGAAGATAGGAATCGTATCGGTGAGCACAGTAGTCACTGGCCTAAATGCAATATAAAAGGTGTATTTGTCCCATATGCTACACGTATTCACAGGACGCTAAAGCGGTGAAGCATTCAGGAGTGACTGAATGGACGCAATTTCACGAAATCCATCAGGGTAGCGCACCGCATTCATTTATCGGACAGAGATCATTGTCCCTGCTCAGTGAGCTGGAAATAAAAGACTGAAGTCCCGTACTGCATCGCTGTGCATCTTTACAAAGGAAACTGCTGGAGTTTTCTCTTTGCAATTATTCATCGGGGCCCTACATTTCAGACTGGTGGTGCCCACATGAGTTCAAGTTTCTTATCATCAATATTAAAGGGGTTTTCTGGGGCTTCGATATTGATGACCGATCATGAGGATAGGTGATATCTATCAGATCTGTAGGGGCGTTATACTCAGAACCCCCACCAAACAGTGGAGAGTAGGCCCTGTCCACTGTGTACTGCAGCTCAGCTTCCATTCACTGCTGAAACAGCCCATCAGAGTAGTTGCCTTGTGTCAGCCCCCACCAATCTGATATTGATGCATATCCATCTAATCCTGCCCAGTCCCCCTCGTGCCCCCACACTGTAGTTATGTCCCCTTAGTGTCCCCACACAGTATAATGTCCCTCTTAGTGCTGCCACATAGTAGAATGCTCACTTTAGCACTCTCACTAGTAGTTATGCCTCTTAGTACTCCCAAACAGTTGTTATTTTCCCCTTCGTGCCTCCACACAGTAAATATGCCCCCCTAGCGCCCACACACAGTAGTTATTTCCCCTTTAGTGCCCCCACACAATACATATGCTCCCTTAGCGCCCACACATAGTAGTTAGGGCCCCTTTAGTGCCCCCACATAGTAAGTCCTTTTAGTGTCCCTATACAGTAGTTATGCTGCCTTTACTGCCCCCACATAGTAAGTCCTTTTAGTGTCCCTATACAGTAGTTATGCTGCCTTTACTGCCCCCACATAGTAAGTCCTTTTAGTGTCCCTATACAGTAGTTATGCTGCCTTTACTGCCCCCACATAGTAAGTCCTTTTAGTGTCCCTATACAGTAGTTATGCTGCCTTTACTGCCCCCACACATTACATAAGTATCCTTAGTGCCCCCACACAGTAGCATAGCTGTCCTGAATTTGCCAGGACGGGCCCTAATTTCCAGAGACAGTCATGGAGATGGCATATTGCTAGGAAATGCCATCACTTCATCATGGATGGTGGTCTGAAATTACTTTCGGGGCATTCAGTTTGAGGCATTCTTGGGAGTGAGGCTTATAAGCACTGATTTTACCAACTCCAATGTTGGCAAGTATGCAGTAGTTCTGCCCGCTTAGTGTCCCCACACAGTAAAATGCCCCCTTTACTGCTCCCACATAGTAGAATGCCTCCTTTACTGCTCCCACAAGAAATTATATCCCTTAGATACTCCCACCCAGTAGTTATACCCCCCAGTGCCCCCACATAGTAGTTATGCCCCTTTAGTGCCCCCACACAGTAATTAAGTCCGCTTAGTGCCCCTACACAGTAGTCATGCCCTTTTTAGTACTCCCCACACAGTAGATAATTTTCCTTAATGTACACACACAGTAAAATGTCCCCATTAGTGCATTAGTACACAGCAGTTATGCCCCCTTAGTCTCGGGATATGAATGTTAACATACGCAAAGGCTTGAGCAAAATGGCTACTGCAGCATCACTGAACGTCTCCACCTAGCGCCCCCCCTAGTGCCTGGAGCATCACTTACAGCACATGCGATTTGATGCTTTTCTGACATCACTAACAACATCTGTGGTTGCGCAGAAGACGCTCACATGGTAATGAACTGGATTGTGTAGCGTTGCAAAAGGAGGCAGGTAGGGAGAGCCAAGTATGATGATGATCACGACCCACCTCCTTCTGCACACGAATTAGGTCCTCTGGACAGCGCTGCCAGTCCTACCACTGAGACCCCCATCAATCACGAAAACCCCATACCCTGGGGAGCCTCCATGAAATGGACGGAACAGCTGCTCGGAAAAGCGTGCTGCCGCTCCATTAATTTCTATGGGAGCTCCGGTGACTATGTATGACTATGTATGCGGCACGCTTTTCCGACCAGCTGCTCGGTCCATTTCAGGGGGGCTGCACAGGACCCCGTTCTCAGTAGGGTCAGACTCCCACTGATCTGATAGTTATCCCCTATCCTTTGGAATAACCGGAATACCCCTTTAACTGTATCATTCACTTCAATGGGAGCAGCACTGCAGTTATCAGCTCTGTGGCCCCTTCTGGAGCTACAATGAAACAATTGATCAGCGAGGGTGTGGGGTATCGGAACCCATCTGATATAGGATAGGCCGTTAATATCAAAATCCTGAACAATCCCTTTAAGGAGGAATTCAGTTGGCAGGATATTTCTCCGAACGGCGGTTTGTACACGACGAGCTGATTCTGTAGCTAGGCGGCTGTAGAGCAGAAGGAACGTACAGTCCACATGTGAAATAACATCCTGGAGAGGAGGAAATTGCAGCTGGTTTGTTGCAGTCTATTCATATCCTCGTCTTACATCTGAATACAGTAAACAAGTTGCAGGAAGTCTTCGCGCTTCACGTTTTCTTAAGTAAAGACACCAGACCTGCTCAGCACTGCGGTTATTGTAATGTAAATTAAGAAGAGATAACTTCCCTCATGTCTACGGTGCAAAAACTACAACATGATGGGGGAGACTTATCACCAGGGGAATTTTTGAAGTCAGTTTCGCTCAAGTCCACGTTACCGTAATTTGCGCCAGATTTATCAAGCATTGCACGTCAATCGATACGTGTGTTGCATCTTATAAATGAACACTTTTGTCTTGAGTTGTCACTCCAGACTTCTCTTCACCCTCCACCGGAGTAGATTGTGCCATTTAAAGCGACAAGTAGCTTTTGATAAATCTGCACCTAGTTAAGGGGTTGTCCTATCTCAGACATTGCTGTCATATCGCTATTGATGTCCAAAAGGTGCGGGTCCCACTGTTATCTCCAGAAGTGAAGGAGAGTGCTCTGCGCAAGCGCGGCCACCCTCTGTTCCCCACTATGGGAGTTCCAAAAATAGCTGAGCGCTGACTTGGCTATTTTCAGCTGTCCCAGAGGTGGAGCTGCACTCTCCTTTACCGCGATGGGACTTCCGAAAGTAGCAGAGTGCGCTAAACTATTTTCAGAACCCCTATAGCAGTGAATGGAGAGCATGCTGTGCGCTTTCCTTCATTTCGGAAGCTGGTTCTGGAGATGTGTCCCAGAAGTGGGACCTGCACCTATCTAACTTCTGTGGCATATCCTAACAATATGCCATCAATGGATATAACCCTTTAAAGGTGTTTCCCTTTTCAGACAATGGTAGGACGAGGAGATGGGACCTGCACCTATAAGACGATGGGGGCATATCCTTGCTATATGCCCCCATCGTCTGATAGGTGCAGTTCCCACCTCCTCGTCCTATCTACCTCGTTGGCAAAGTGACTGGCCTGTGAGTGGCTACCCTCCATTCATTTCTATGGGGCCACCGAAGAGCTCGGCTATTTCCATTGGCCCCATAGAAGTGAATGAAAGCTGTGGTCACCCAATCACTGGGCCCTCCCATTCATTTCTATGAGGATTCCAAAAATAGCCGAGCTTAGCTTAGCTATTTTCAGCAGGATAATAGGAAACGATTGGTGGTGGCCGGACCCGCCACTGCTGGCCACCACTTTACCGGATTCATTTTAGGCTTTGTTTTAGAGATAACTGCAGGCCTCGGCAGTGAGACCCACACCTATTAGACAATGGGGGTATATGCTAGCGATATGCACCCATTGTCTGAGATGGGAATACCCCTTTAACATAGCCGACCATGCATATTTCCAACCCAGCTTTTCAAGTGTGAGTAATATCCCAAATCCAACTTTGCAACTTTTTTATGGCAGGAAAGCGCGTACAGGGTCTGATCATTCCCCCCCATTGTACGTTGTTGTATTTTAGAAGTATATCTGAGCCTACAGTTATATTACACAATGTCGTATACACTCACTATTCCCCAGAATATTACATTACTCTAGTAATTGCCACTTTAGTAGAGCGGAGAGCCATTTTAGCGCTGACTAGCAGTTTGCTTTTACATTTGGCTTCAATTTCTAACACGCAATTTCGGGGGCAGCGCAGTCACTTTTATTTCTGGTTGCTATGGCAACTGCCATTATTTGAAGCCTTCGATGTGAGCTCAGTCTCAGTTACTATGGGAACCGTTTTCTGATATTTTTATTTCTTACGTGTTACCGTCTTGCATTCTGTCATTTCTCTACCATGCACTGTAATAATAAGAATCATTTTAGGCTCCATTCACACGTCCGCATAATGGGTCCGCATCCGTTCCGCAAATTTGCGGAACGGGTGCAGACCCATTCATTTTCAATGGGGCCGCAAAAGATGCGGACGGCACACTGTGTGCGGCCCCGCAAAAAAGATAGAACATGTCCTATTCTTGTCCAGAGCCACTGACAAGAACAGGCATTTTGATTATAGAGCTGGCCATGTGCGATCCGCAAAATACAGAACACAAATGGCCAGTGTCCATGTTTTACAGATCTGCAATTTGCTGATCCGCAATGACATACGGATTGATTTTTGTAAATCTATGATACTCGCATTTGTCTGAAAGCAAAAGTATGATTGGCTTTATTCAGACCACATTAAGGGCACGTCTACACCGCGATTTTGGCTGCAACAGCTGTTTGCGGACCAAAGATCGCAGTGTAGCGGGGCTGCCATAGGAATGACATTAGCTGCGGATGCAACACGTAAATGTCGCATGTCATGGTCACAACAAATGTGCAAGTCACCTTGTGGCCCCATTCAATCCTATGACATCCCTGCTACACTGTATACTTGGGCACAACACTGGCACCCGACATGCGTGGGGCTCAAAATCTATGTGTAGATGTACCCTTCAGCTTTTTGGCTAACACATACAACGATATGGAGAAAAGTATCAGGAAGTAGCTCCTAATAATTGAATTCAGGGGTTTCATTCAGTCCCATTACCAAAGGTGTATAACATCCAGCCCCTAGCCATACAGTCTCCCATTGCCACAAGTGTATACAATCCAGTCCCTAGCCATACAGTCTCCCATTGCCACAAGTGTATACAATCCAGTCCCTAGCCATACAGTCCGCCATTGCAACAAGTGTTTTAAATTCCAGCCCCTAGACATACAGTCTGCCATTGCCACAGGTATATAACATCCAGCCCCTAGACATACAGTCTCCCATTGCCACAAGTCTATAACATCCAGCCCCTAGCCATACAGTCTGCCATTGCCACAAGTGTATACAATCCAGCCCCTAGCCATACAGTCCGCCATTGCCACAAGTGTATAAAGTCCAGCCCTAGCCATACAGTCCACCATTGCCACAAGTGTATACAATCCAGCCCCTGGCCATACAGTCCGCCATTTCCACAGGTGTATAAAATCCAGCCCCTAGCCATACAGTCCACCATTGCCACAAGTGTATACAATCCAGCCCCTAGCCATACAGTCCGCCATTTCCACAGGTATATAACATCCAGCCCCTAGCCATACAGTCTCCCATTGCCACAAGTGTATAAAATCCAGCCCCTAGCCATACAGTCTGCCATTGCCACAGGTGTATAACATCCAGCCCCTAGCCATACAGTCTGCCATTGCCACAAGTGTATAAAGTCCAGCCCCTAGACATACAGCCTGCCATTGCCACAAGTGTATAAAGTCCAGCCCCTAGACATACAGTCTACCATTGCCACAAGTGTATAAAGTCCAGCCCCTAGCCATATAGTCTGCCATTGCCACAGGTGTATAAAATCCATAATACCCATCTCACCACAGATTTACATGTAGAAAAACCACAGTGTAATATAGTACCTCCAAAGTGTATGACAGACAAATCTTGTGCACACTTAGCTTTTTTTCTTCCTTGTGGAAATTGATCTGTTGTGTAGATTTTAAAATATGGAACATGTCAGTTCTTTTTTTCTTTTGGATTTAAACCTTTTCAGTGGAAGTCTGAGATCTACAGTAAATCTGCACCAAACACCTCATAAAAACTGCACAAAAACACAGTAGTTGGGATTTCTGTTTCTTTTTTGTGCTGTTTTGGTGCAGATTTTCTGCACATAAATTTTCATTGTGTGCAGCCACCCTTAGAGTAAATGCACTAAATTCGCACTGAAATCCACAGGTGTTCATAATCTAGATTGTGTATACTTGTGGCAATGGATGGCGGGAACAGGGCTAACCACCTTGTTTCTCCCCTCTTGGTAGTGGACTGGTCCTACTTCCTGTCAGCAGGGGGAGTTTAAGAGTAGAGAGTGTGGAGAAAGGAAGCAAATGCTTGTGATCTTACATCAAGAGCCTGAATCTATTTTCCTGTGAGACTCCAGGAAGATTGTTAAGATACAGCTTTTCCAAATGTTACAGCGAGATTCAGCTTCATAGACCCTGCTGCCGGTGTGGGTAAACAGATTAAACACCCATCATCTACAGTGTTTCTCAACTCCAGTCCTCAGGACCCACCTGCCGGTCATGTTTTCAGGATTTCCTTAGTACTGAGCAGGTGATGTAATTATTGTCAGCGAATCAGGACTTACCTCAGGTCCTCATACTGTGGGATATTCAGAAATCATGACCGGCAGGTGGGTCCTGAGGACTGGAGTTAAGTAACACTGATCTAGAATAACCACCAGACCATACTAACTTCAAGCCTGTATCACACAGTGGACACCTATATCCACAAGTGCCTGCTAGTCCCATTAAATTATCAATGGATATAACCCTTTAAAGGTGTTTCCCTTTTCAGACAATGGTAGGACGAGGAGATGGGACCTGCACCTATAAGACGATGGGGGCATATCCTTGCTATATGCCCCCATCGTCTGATAGGTGCAGTTCCCACCTCCTCGTCCTATCTACCTCGTTGGCAAAGTGACTGGCCTGTGAGTGGCTACCCTCCATTCATTTCTATGGGGCCACCGAAGAGCTCGGCTATTTCCATTGGCCCCATAGAAGTGAATGAAAGCTGTGGTCACCCAATCACTGGGCCCTCCCATTCATTTCTATGAGGATTCCAAAAATAGCCGAGCTTAGCTTAGCTATTTTCAGCAGGATAATAGGAAACGATTGGTGGTGGCCGGACCCGCCACTGCTGGCCACCACTTTACCGGATTCATTTTAGGCTTTGTTTTAGAGATAACTGCAGGCCTCGGCAGTGAGACCCACACCTATTAGACAATGGGGGTATATGCTAGCGATATGCACCCATTGTCTGAGATGGGAATACCCCTTTAACATAGCCGACCATGCATATTTCCAACCCAGCTTTTCAAGTGTGAGTAATATCCCAAATCCAACTTTGCAACTTTTTTATGGCAGGAAAGCGCGTACAGGGTCTGATCATTCCCCCCCATTGTACGTTGTTGTATTTTAGAAGTATATCTGAGCCTACAGTTATATTACACAATGTCGTATACACTCACTATTCCCCAGAATATTACATTACTCTAGTAATTGCCACTTTAGTAGAGTGGAGAGCCATTTTAGCGCTGACTAGCAGTTTGCTTTTACATTTGGCTTCAATTTCTAACACGCAATTTCGGGGGCAGCGCAGTCACTTTTATTTCTGGTTGCTATGGCAACTGCCATTATTTGAAGCCTTCGATGTGAGCTCAGTCTCAGTTACTATGGGAACCGTTTTCTGATATTTTTATTTCTTACGTGTTACCGTCTTGCATTCTGTCATTTCTCTACCATGCACTGTAATAATAAGAATCATTTTAGGCTCCATTCACACGTCCGCATAATGGGTCCGCATCCGTTCCGCAAATTTGCGGAACGGGTGCAGACCCATTCATTTTCAATGGGGCCGCAAAAGATGCGGACGGCACACTGTGTGCGGCCCCGCAAAAAAGATAGAACATGTCCTATTCTTGTCCAGAGCCACTGACAAGAACAGGCATTTTGATTATAGAGCTGGCCATGTGCGATCCGCAAAATACAGAACACAAATGGCCAGTGTCCATGTTTTACAGATCTGCAATTTGCTGATCCGCAATGACATACGGATTGATTTTTGTAAATCTATGATACTCGCATTTGTCTGAAAGCAAAAGTATGATTGGCTTTATTCAGACCACATTAAGGGCACGTCTACACCGCGATTTTGGCTGCAACAGCTGTTTGCGGACCAAAGATCGCAGTGTAGCGGGGCTGCCATAGGAATGACATTAGCTGCGGATGCAACACGTAAATGTCGCATGTCATGGTCACAACAAATGTGCAAGTCACCTTGTGGCCCCATTCAATCCTATGACATCCCTGCTACACTGTATACTTGGGCACAACACTGGCACCCGACATGCGTGGGGCTCAAAATCTATGTGTAGATGTACCCTTCAGCTTTTTGGCTAACACATACAACGATATGGAGAAAAGTATCAGGAAGTAGCTCCTAATAATTGAATTCAGGGGTTTCATTCAGTCCCATTACCAAAGGTGTATAACATCCAGCCCCTAGCCATACAGTCTCCCATTGCCACAAGTGTATACAATCCAGTCCCTAGCCATACAGTCCGCCATTGCAACAAGTGTTTTAAATTCCAGCCCCTAGACATACAGTCTGCCATTGCCACAGGTATATAACATCCAGCCCCTAGACATACAGTCTCCCATTGCCACAAGTCTATAACATCCAGCCCCTAGCCATACAGTCTGCCATTGCCACAAGTGTATAAAGTCCAGCCCCTAGACATACAGCCTGCCATTGCCACAAGTGTATAAAGTCCAGCCCCTAGACATACAGTCTACCATTGCCACAAGTGTATAAAGTCCAGCCCCCTAGCCATATAGTCTGCCATTGCCACAGGTGTATAAAATCCATAATACCCATCTCACCACAGATTTACATGTAGAAAAACCACAGTGTAATATAGTACCTCCAAAGTGTATGACAGACAAATCTTGTGCACACTTAGCTTTTTTTCTTCCTTGTGGAAATTGATCTGTTGTGTAGATTTTAAAATATGGAACATGTCAGTTCTTTTTTTCTTTTGGATTTAAACCTTTTCAGTGGAAGTCTGAGATCTACAGTAAATCTGCACCAAACACCTCATAAAAACTGCACAAAAACACAGTAGTTGGGATTTCTGTTTCTTTTTTGTGCTGTTTTGGTGCAGATTTTCTGCACATAAATTTTCATTGTGTGCAGCCACCCTTAGAGTAAATGCACTAAATTCGCACTGAAATCCACAGGTGTTCATAATCTAGATTGTGTATACTTGTGGCAATGGATGGCGGGAACAGGGCTAACCACCTTGTTTCTCCCCTCTTGGTAGTGGACTGGTCCTACTTCCTGTCAGCAGGGGGAGTTTAAGAGTAGAGAGTGTGGAGAAAGGAAGCAAATGCTTGTGATCTTACATCAAGAGCCTGAATCTATTTTCCTGTGAGACTCCAGGAAGATTGTTAAGATACAGCTTTTCCAAATGTTACAGCGAGATTCAGCTTCATAGACCCTGCTGCCGGTGTGGGTAAACAGATTAAACACCCATCATCTACAGTGTTTCTCAACTCCAGTCCTCAGGACCCACCTGCCGGTCATGTTTTCAGGATTTCCTTAGTACTGAGCAGGTGATGTAATTATTGTCAGCGAATCAGGACTTACCTCAGGTCCTCATACTGTGGGATATTCAGAAATCATGACCGGCAGGTGGGTCCTGAGGACTGGAGTTAAGTAACACTGATCTAGAATAACCACCAGACCATACTAACTTCAAGCCTGTATCACACAGTGGACACCTATATCCACAAGTGCCTGCTAGTCCCATTAAATTATCATCCAACCTGCCACCATACCTCATCATCTGGTGTCAAAAAACTGCACTTTGTACCTACTACGGCTGGATTTGGGGATTTATTGACGTGAATGGAGAAAATACGGTCCGGAAAGATAAAATAAATTGACCTGCTGCAGATTTTAAAATCCACACTGCAGGTCAAAATCTGCACAGAAAAAAAATCTGCATTGTGTACATGAGAATTTCAAATTCTCATAGACCTACCGTGAAGATTTTCCGCACGCATATCTGCATTCAATAATGATTATGTGTATTTAGCCTTATAGTCTGTACACATTTACTCTTTAGAAACTTAGTAGAGCGATTAGGGGGCTGTAATAGAATCTGTGCTGGTCGTAAGCCAGCGTTCCTAGAAATAACACAATAGGTCTTCTAGTTCAGCAAGTTCTTCCATTCTTCGGCCAAAGGCTATCAGAGCATCCTGGGAATACTGTAGATCACTTTTCATGTACTGTTTCAGTAATTTACTAACTGACTTTGTGAAGATAAGGCTCCATTTCTCCTTTGCTTAGTTGCTAACATTTTCAGATAATTGCCAGGGACAAACATTTCTGAGGAAACCTTTGACTGCTGAGGTTGTTCCTGGAAATCATGGAGAACTGGGAACTATGCCCTATGACAGGTCTGCTCAAGCAGAATACCACATACTGCAATTATTTCAAGCCTGAACTCTCAGTCATCGCCAGTCTCCATAATTCAATTCATTCTGAATGTAATGGATATATTATGTTTATTGGAGGAGAAAGCAGCAGACACTCTAGAAGATACATCCACGTCCTCCATGGCGTCCAATGGGCACCGAGTAAATATAAATGCATTTTCACTACTAACAGGAAGGAAGAAAAGTACTGATGGACCAGGTTTTCTGCAATGAAATCCCATTAAGAAAAGGAAAAAAATGTAATTAAAGGACTTTGTCTTCCTTCCTGAACCACAAGGAGGTAGAGCAACTTCATAGACACTTAGATAATTGTAGTTCCTCTATGGAATTATATGAAGTGAATACTGGACAAATAATTACATCTGAATCTAAAATATATTGTATCAGCTAAAAAATTCATTGAAAAGGAGTTGTCTCCCTATTAGTGATTTCTGGGAGAACAATAATGATGGCCTATTCCCAGGATCAATATCTGATCGGGGTGGAGAGGGTGTCTCACTCCTGACACCACCACTAATCAGCTGTTTGAAGAGGTCACAGTGCGTCGGCACAGCACCATACATTGTATAGTGGTTGTGTTTGGTATTGTAGCCCAGGCTCATTCACCTAAATGTGCCTAAGCTTAACATTGGCCATGTGACAATGAACATAATATCATTGCTGACCAGAGAATCATGGCCTCCTCAAACCATTGACCAGCGGGGGTGCTCGATGTTGGACCCCCTCTTTCCTGAGGTTTGGCCATTGATATTCTGGTTCTAGAAAGCCCCTTTAAAGAGGAGTGAGTGACCAAATTTTCGTATGTTGAAAGTGACCACAAAGTAGAAACTGGAAGGGGACTCAGGAAGCATCGGAACAGGAGTCAGGACTAACCAAATCAATACTGGGGAAGACAGGAGGAATAACACCTTAGTTCTTCCTGGAACCTAGGAAATATGTTTCTCAGGCATTGGAGTGATGGGAGAGGAGAAACTAAATAGCAGGCCTTGAAGATATCATAATTAGAAAAAGAGTAGGAAGCAGCAGAGTGTTGCACGGCCACAGCGCACAGAACAGAAAGGGTTAATCATGACTGGATTGCAGCATAGCAGGGCTAAATTGATTCCAGCAAAGCTGGATTTGTAGAGTAGACTGGAAGCAAATGGCATCCTGTCAATGAGAGAGATATGGACATGGTGGACACTGAACTCGACAAGTATGTCTTTATTTTATATTCTGACCTTTTTTTCAATAGTTTTGACTTTTAGCTCCTTTAATGGAGGGGTCTCATGACGAATGTTCAATGAAATGGAATAATGCAGAGACTTCAATAAAATTCTAATACAAGGTGTAACGAATATATAACAGAAGTTAACAGCTCATCATAGGGCTATTACCAGCAGGGATGCACAACCTGCAGACTGGGAGTCACATTTGGTCTCTAGATAATGGGTGTCTAAACTGTTTGACCTCACCGGCAGCAGGGTCTTTGAAGCTGAATCTCGCGGTATCTTTTGGAAAAGCTGTATCTTGACAATCTTCCTGGAGTATGGGTCTCACAGACTCTTGGAGTAGGAGCACAAGCATCTGCTTCCTTCCTCCACACTCTCTGCTCTCAAACTCCTCCTGACAGGAAGTAGGACCAGTTCCCTATCAAGAGGGGAGGAACAAGGCGGTTAGCCCTGTTCCGGGCAACCATTGCCAACCATACCACATGTTCTGGAGCAAACGGCAGAAACAGGAAAACAATACAATGCATAATAAAATTGCAGATACCTCCACATCTGAGGTACTGCATGTGCACCCCTTAACCAAAACATGTTTGTGCTTGTCCCAGTGCTTCAGAAAGGAATGGCTGTAAAAGGGCAACCCTACTGTTTGATGCAGAAAACAATGTGCCGTCTTTCGGACACTGGTCACCCCTTTAAGAAATATATATTGTGAATATGTCATGAATGCTTCAGATGTGAAGACCCCATGAGAAGACCTCTGAGGCCAGTAGTAGAGTTTTCACAATTGGTTGTAGTTGCCTTTACAATCATCTACCCAACAGAAAAATGTGTTTTGTGTTGACTAACCGTCTGTAGAGGTGAATGATGGTATGTTTGTAATGTAGAGCTGTTCGTTGGTGACTCTGGATACGCATTCATTTACTGTACAGCAAACACAATGTATGAAGTGTCAGCTGCAGGATTTGATTTCTAGGAGCTGAGATGTTGACATGGCTTCGTGTTCACTATTGAGTTCCTTTGTTTGCTTTACTTAATGCGTTCCTTTCTATTTCATGTTTATCCTGAACAGCTAGAGAAAGGATCCGGCTTTGTTTAGATAGTGGGGAAATTCACAGATCTATTTCTGTGCAACGAAGAATCAACAAGTTCTTGATGTTTCCGATTCCTTGTATGAAAGATTACAAAAACCGTACATGTGCAACGGAGCGCATATGGTCGTGTACAAGGGCCCTGTCCTGTTTCCGATATTGATGACGTATCCACATTATAGGTCATTAAGGAACATAGTTTAATGCGCATGAGACAGAGGAGCTACAATTACTCTGCTTGTCGCTGCAATGTCGATGGCGAGCAGGCAAGCAGCGAAGAGAACCCAATGCTCGTACAAGCAAACAGCTTGGTCTCTGCAAACAGCTGATCTGCAGGGCTACCAGAAGTCGGACCTCCTCCGATCTTATGTTGGGGATCTATCCTGACAACTTGCCACAAAATATGCAGTTAACATACTGAATTGTCTTTAGCTACTGTATTTTAGCCGGAGATCTAGTCCATGCAGCTAAGCCAGGAGCACCAGCAGTCCACATCAGGTCTGTCCAAGGTACAACAAGTGCTGTTCAGTGATATCCATCTTCCCCTCAAACCACAGAGAAAACAGACATCCATTTTTAAAGCAATTTCCAGTAATTAGTCTTCACCTTTAACCTAAATCACTCACTACAAAGAAAAGTGGTTTTCATAATGAAGGAAAACATCAGAAAGGAAATTCATTTCCCCCGATGACATCAGCAGAATATAGCTGTTGTTTATGGTGTCTGCATTCTGTGATAGAAAAGAGGTTGTATTGGTGACATCACAACAGTTCTTCTCTCTATATTAACACAAAAACGTGATGGTAAACATTTGCAATTTATTGATATCTCCATGGATACTTAAAGGGGTTTTCCAGGCCCCTGATATTAATGACTTATCCACAGGATAGGTCATTAATATCTGATCGGCAATCAACACCCTGCACCGCCACCAATCAACTCTTCCCTGCAGCCTCTGGCGCTGGAACTAGCACTGTGCATGGAACAGGAAGCACAGCTCCGTTCAAAGTGTAGTGGTCATGCGGGGTTACTGCAGCTCTGCTCACATTCACTTCAATGAGAGCTGAGCTGTAGTAACCCAGCACGGCCACTACACTTAGAATGGCGCTGTGCTTCCTGTTCTATTCATAGTGCTAGTTCCAACGCTGGAGGTTGCAGGGAAGAGTTAATTGGTGGCGGTGCAAGGTGTTGGACCTTTACCAATGGGATATTTGTTAATGTATTTATAAATTTCCAGGAGGGATAACAGAGGAAAAGTGTAACTTCTCTGAAAAATTGTATTATTGGGAAACTATTATTTACTAAAGAAACTATTTCCAAAGTGGTGATAGGTCTTCTAAGAATAAATTAATGGGAACGTGTCTCCAAAATTTTATCTGCCAGTTAAAACCAGATAGCAACACATGTCCTTTTTCTAGTCTGTTTTTATTTTCTGATTACAGAATTTTTAAGATTATGTTTTCTGAACATGATTATGGGGGCGGCCATCTTGCCTGAGCATTTACAAAGCTTGAAAAAAATTTCTTTACAGCAGCCCCATAGGCCATAGACACATTAGTCAGGAGGGGATCTCGATGACTTCTGAGGGAGAGTTTTCTTGGCATGCTCTGTGACCTGTACAGGGAAATAATGGATAAAATTTGATACTCACCTATTATGAATGGTGGATCTTGTCTTATCTCTACACATAGGTGATATCACTACAGGCAAGGTTAGAATAACAGATGAGCAGATAACTGCAGTAAAGTGATCATTGAACAAGAAAAGAATAGATAAGCTCTGACAATCACCTATTGTAAATTGTGGATCCTGTCTTATCTCTACACAGAGGTGATATCATTACAGGCAGGATTAGAATGGTATATAACTGCAGTAAAGTGATCTGTACAGACCTAGAAATGGCGCTTATTATAAGGCCCCATTCACACGACCGTATATTTGCGGGCCTGCATTACTGCGGACCCGCAAATATAAGGGGGCCGCCCAGCGTGTGTTCCGCAGCGCTCGGAACACACGACGTGTGGCCCCATTGAAAATGCCTATACTTGTCCGTGCGCACGGACAAGTATAGAACATGCTTCAAAAGAGCCGCGGCACAGAGCTAGCTCCGTGCCGGGGCTCCCGGCCCCATAGAGGTGAATGGGGCCGCATCTATTCCTGCAATTTTGCGGATAGATACGGCCCCATTCATACGGTCGTGTGAATGGGGCCTAAGGCTTAGTGGCTAGTGCAAAAACCGCAGGATTTTATGATTTTTGTTTAGATATAGATATTGACTTGGAAAATTAAAAATACCCATCAAAAATTCTTTAAAAATATGTTATACATAAAAATGGTGGATTTAGACGGGCCGACTGAGTGGCTGATTCTTGGGAAGGAAGCTTTCAGTGAAGGAGACCATGCATATACATGCAGAGATCTCCTTCACTGTATAAGGCGAGGGATCGCCTAATATATTTCTGTTTAATAAATGACCCCCTTAGAGTTCATTTACATGGGCCGACTATCAGACCGGTTTGTAAGATGGCTTATTCCCGGTAATTGCCCTGTGTAAATATGCCACCAATCGGATGTTCACATTGTTTGTGCAGCACAAAAAAAAAAATCGTTGATTCTCCACATCACGTCGCCCTGTGTAGACAATGATGGGCTGTTGAAAGCAGTGGAACTGAATGGGGATGAACAATCACAATGACAATCATTCATCCCCATACATCCTCAATCAATGATTGAGTGGGAAATTATCGGGATCGAATGGTTTATTCTTAATCATTGCTCTGTGTGTCTTCCCATGTAAATAGGCCCTAAGGTTCTAGTGAAAATTAAGTTTTAGCCGGCCCAAAAACTTTACATCATGTTAGTGGATCATTCTCAGATACGAAAGACCCTTGATAATTTAATGAGCATGGTGGCCTTCTGACTGTCCCCTGATGGAATATGTTAAGGGGAAATCTGGCCTGCCTTTTGTTCAGCCACAAGATAATTGTCTAGGAAGGTGTCTCCCCTTACCTATCGAAAAAAAAAAAATGCATACTCAGCCGAACACATGTGTATATATTTTTTGGGATGCTGATGAGATAGCTGTTGATTGAATGAGGGTCCAAATTAACTGCTTATTTGTATGGCCAGCCCTTAAATAGTCTAAGGCGACATTAAAGATGGCCATACACTTTGGATAGTTGCCGGATAAATACTGATTCACCCCATTTGATCTTCAAATAAACATGCATACTTGGCTGGGTGTTCATGTGCTTTCAGTTGTGAGAGGGGAATAAGCTGCAGTCTAAGGTTGCCACGATACCAAAATTTTGATTCGGTTTCAATACCATAAAAAAGTATTGAGATACTCGATACCATTCGATACCACGCGAAAAAATAAAAACACAAAAAAAAAGCCGCGTGCATTTCGTATTTTATGAAACGTCTGGCCCATAATAGAACACTTTTCTGTTATGTGTTCACCGCATAGGAGATGTTTTTTAATATTTTAATAGTTTGGACTTTTCAGACGTGGCGATATGCAATATGTTTATTTATTTATCGTTTATATATTTTATATGTAAAATTGGGGAAAAAAAATAAAAACTGAGCCAGAACAGCCATTTTTCTTTACCTTGCCTAACAAAAAGTGTAATATAAAGTGATCAAAAATCATATGTACCCCAAAATAGTATCAATAACACTGTCATCTTATCCCTTAGTTTCCAATACAGGCACTTTTTGGTTGTTTCTACTGTAGGGGTGCATCGGGGGGGCTTCAAATGGGACATGGTGTCTAAAAACCAGTCCAGCAAAATTCGCCCTCCAAAAACCATCTGGCGCAACTTTACTTCTGCGCTTGGTCATGCACCCATACAGTAGTTTACAATCACATGTGGGGTGTTTCTGTAAATCGCAGAATCAGGGTAATCGTTTTTGAGGTTTTTTTTTGCTATTAACCCTTGATGTGTTACAGGAAAAAGTGGATTAAAATGGAAAATCTGCAAAAAAAAGTGAAATTTCGAAATGTCATCTCCATTTTCTTTTAAATCTTGTGGAATACATAAAGGGTTAACAAAGTTTGTAAAATTAGTTTTGAAAACCTTGAGGGGTGTAGTTTCTAAAATGGGGTAATTTATGGTGGTTTCTACTATGTAAGTTCCACAAAGTGACATCAGAACTGAACTGGTGCTAAAAAAAATGGTTTTGGAAAATTTCTTAAAAATTTTAAGAATTGCTTCTAAAAGTCCAAGCCTTCTAACATCCCCAAAAAATAAAATTACATCTACAAAATGATGGCAACATAAAGTAGACATGTAGAAATGTAAAGTAATAACTATTTTGTGAGGGATCACTATCTGCCTTAATAGCAGAGAAATTCAAAGTTTGAAAATTACACATTTTTCCAAATTTCCTGTAAATTTAGGATTTTTTTTATAAATAAAGGGTGATTTATATTGACTCAAATTTACCACTGTTGTGGAGTACAATGTGTCACGAAAAAACAGTCTTGGAATCAGTCGAATCGGTGAAAGAATCCCAAAGTTATGAATTAATAAAGTGACACATGGCAGATTTTAAAAATGTGGCTTCGGCATTAAGTGTAAAAGTAGCTTCGGCCTTAAGGGGTTAAACTTAATTTTGGTGTTTATTTTTTTAACTTTCTTTTTTTTTTTTAATTTACTATTAGCCCTCTTAGGGG
Source organism: Rhinella marina (assembly GCA_900303285.1). Classification (NCBI taxonomy): domain Eukaryota; kingdom Metazoa; phylum Chordata; class Amphibia; order Anura; family Bufonidae; genus Rhinella; species Rhinella marina. The sequence continues at coordinate 138,082 of ONZH01016825.1, read as the reverse complement.
CTAGAACCCTTGTCCCATTTACCCTAATAGAGGACTATTATGGTGAATAGGACTTCACACTCTCCCTGCTGTCCTGAGCTTTGTGCACACAGCAGCAGGGAGATTACCATGGCAGCCAGGGCTTCAGTAGCATCCTGGCTGCCATGGTAACCGATCGGAGCCCCATGATTACACTTCTGGCCTCCAGAACTGCCACCAATGAAGAGAGGAAGGGGGGGCACCTGTGGCCACTGCCACCAATGATTTAATACTGGGGGTCGGGGGTGGGGGACGGGCATACCATTTACTGGTACAGCGCAGCCTAGTACCAGTAAATTTTAAATCTCGGTATCGTATCGATACCGGTACAAAAGTATCGATTGGGTATCGATAATTCAATACCCCGTGCAACCCTACCACAGTCAGACCAGTCTAGCACTGGTTTATCTCCATTCTTTCCTCCTATCTTTGTTTTCCCTGACATCTGCCATAGAGGGTGAATCAGGATACCACTATCATACCTAGTGTTGGGTGAATCGAAGCATCCAAAGTGGAATTCAATCCGAAATTTAGGAAATTCAATTTGCCACGAATCCGATTTTCTAGCTCTTTGTGGTAATGAATCAATTTTTCCTAAAATCAATAAAAAAAAAAAATATTCACCTTATACACTTGATTGCGGAGAGGCCGCCCGCTTCTGTCTTGATTGAAGAAAACCTGCCAAATGACCTGCGGTGAGCGGGAATACGTCACAACATGACCACACTGGCCGTACATGGTGATGTCATCAGTGATGACGTCACCGCTTGAAGCCAGCGTGATCACATGGTGATGTCATGACGCCAGCACAGGTGGCCAGAGTGATCACGTGTTGATGTCATGACGTCACCATGGGTGGCCAGTGTGATCACGTGGTGACATCATCAGGCTAGCCTCAGGTCCTTTGGTGGGTTTTCTTCAATCAAGATGGGAGCGGACGGCCTCTCCGCGATCAAGTGGATGAGGTGAGTTTAATTTTTTTTTTAACCCTGGATTAACCCCTGAGCACCTGAATATGAGTCTCAGATGCCGCGATCAGCGTTGAATTTGGCATCTGAGGGGTAAGATGACAGGGGGCAGCAGGATTGCCGTTCCAGGTCATTTTGTTCACTCCATACAATGAAAAGCAATTCATGATGAAGTAATTCGCAACAAATTGTATTTCTTGACGAAGTTCGGCTAAGCTTCCGAATTAAATTTATCAAAACTTCGCTCATCTCTAACCATACCCATTAGATGGCTGTCTGGTCTTACCTAAAAGGGTCAAATATAAAAAATACTTCAAGAATAAAGTATAAATGTATTTCTTCCAGTGCACAGAATGTGAATGTGTTGACTCTTTTACTTGCTGCCCTTAGTCTATTAATGTAATGGTCTCATTCCCATCCACTATAATATATATCTAACCTTTGCCCATCGAGTTGTCATTTAGAAAATTGCTCTTACACAATCGCCTATTATCTGCAGGCCGCAGATGTAAATTACCATCAGATCTAATCAGCTTGTGTTAATCATTGGAAGCCATAAACGACACAACAGAGTCATGTGTCATTAAGCAGCGCTTTATAAATTGTACCTTGCCTGGACTAGCGTTAATAATTCAAGACGTCCATGATACGGTAGCTGGGATTCGTCCACTTTAATTAGCAGAATAATGGCTTTTCTATAGTAAAGTCCACAATTAGAAGAACTACAGAACCAGTAAAAATGCTATATGTTACATAAGGGTTCAGAGATCAACAGCCTTTAGGTATGGAAACCAAACATGTCACCTCTATAGCTATTGGCCAGCAGAATAAAGCAAAGCTTTATGTTTATTATAATTGAACATGGAAATTGTATTAATTTTATGTACACAAATGATAGAGAGGAAAGAAATGTAGTAGTAGATCCAAAAACACTTCCAAGAAGAAAGGACTATAGCCCTGGTCAAAGAGCCTTATTTTCTGATTTACTGCAAAGAGTGCTATCGCTAAGAAGCAGAAAGGTAATCATATCAAGGGTTAAACTCAAGATAAAAAGTTCTCCTGAGACCTTTAGGTCATCCATAATCATTGAGCTACTTATTACAGTGAATGCTTGGAGCACTCTGCTGTGAAACATTGTCTATAACACAATGTGCCTCAATATGTGGGTCTACCCAGTTGAACAAGAGGCAGTTACCACCAAGTGTTACAAAGTGAATGCGGATCCACTGTGTTTACTGCACAGATTTAGCTTGGAGCTACTCCTAAGGGCATTAATTGGTTCCCCCAATTCTTCTGGACTTCAGTGCAGGGGAACCACGAGGCCTCTTGGAATTGTCTGTGTTCAATAGACCTGCTGACCCACAGGAGTCAAGAGAAACACAGAGGGGTCAGGAAAATTCATAGGGACAAGCCAAGGTCAGGGCAGGCAGAGTTTGTCTACTTCCAAAGTTGGTCCAAGGGTTATTGCAAGCAGCTCAGGGCCCGTACGCAGATCAAGCAAATCAAGGTCAGGTCATTCAGCAAAAGGTCAAATCAAGAAATAGACAAAAGTCGGTACATGGGGGACCAAACAAGACAAATAACACACCTTTGGAGGAAATGAGACTATTAAAACCTGTTGCTCAGGCACCCTCCGACTGGGGAAGGTGCCTTAAATACCCAGGAGTGCACAGCCATAGGCTATGGAAGATCAAAGTGCTCGCACACTGGGCTTTTAAGAGCCAGAAGAAGCTTGGAAGCTTGTTCTGTGGGCAGTGACGCAGACTGCAAGAAGAAAGCAGGACTTAGCCTGAATGGAGTGGATGGAAAAGCACTATTGGGCCAGTCGGGCATGAGGAGAAGGACGCCACTGGGTCTAGACCACTGGAGACTTAGAGCAGGATGACCGGTTAATGTTCCAGAGGCTGTGCCTGCAGGGAGCAGGGAGATGGGCACAGACTGATGGTATAATACCAAGATACTTTACAGCTCTATCCCTCCATTTAGGGCTGTTTTAACATATTGATGGTCCCAGTGCATAGCTTTCACAAGTGCCCCCTCTCCATCTGTCTGGTATACATCATTTTTCCACAAAAACAAGTACAGAATCTGTATCCAGAACCCCTACATATATGCAGACTTAGACAAGACCGCAATGTACACACCAGACACCCTAAGTAAATACTGACCTCAGACCAGACTCCTTAATCCTCACCTGGAATGTGATTTATGGTACATGTATGTCACCTGTTGCAGGAGTGTGTATGGCGCACGCTTAAAGGGCACCTGTCAGTAGATTTGTACCTATGACACTGTCTGACCTGTTACATGTGCACTTGGCAGCTGAAGGCATCTGTGTTGGTCCAATGTTCATATGTGCCCGAATTGCTGAGAAAATGAATTTTTAATATATGCAAATGAGCCTCTAGGAGCAATGGGGCGTTGTTCTCTGCTCTCTCTGCAACTGCAGCACCCTCTGCACTTCTATTGACAGGGCCAGGCAGTGAAAACATAATAGCACCTGGCCCTGTCAATGAAAGTGGAGAGGGCACAGCAGTTGCAGAGAGAGCAGAGCCTCTAGGTGTAATGGAAACAACCCCATTGCCCCTAGAGGCTCATTTGCATATATTAAAACATTTTTATTAGCAATGTGGGCATATATGAACATGAGACCAACACAGATGCCTTCAGCTGCCAAGCACATATGCATCAGCCAGTTTCATACGTACAAGTCTGCTGACAGATGCTCTTTAAATTTCAAGGCAAGGTTCTATTATGGATCAGACATTAAATAACAGGGTAGCTATGTATAAATGGCTCTAGAGAAACATTTTTCTCCCTTCTGGAGGAGAGATAATTTAAATATTTTTCCAAGAGAACATTGCCTATAAGGCTCTCTACACCTGCTGGGTCTCCACAAGGATAACGAGTTCCCTCCAAAAGTTTTTATCTTTCAATGCTCCTCCTTATTTCTAAGAATATTTGTCCTCTCCTTTTCATTTCCTATCATGGTCACCATCTACTTCTTAGTTTCTACAGTAGGATCAAGGATCCTTCTAATTTCTCATAAAGTCCTTCTCCATTTGTCTTAAAGGGGTTCTCCAGGAATGAAGAAAATGAAAATACTTATATATTACTTTATTATAAATGTATTCCCAAATACCTTTCATTAGTTATAATGGATCGTTTTGTCTGGGGAGAAATCATTAGGAGAAATAAAATGGCCGCTGTCCTATTAGTACACACAAAACCTGTCCTAATCACACAGGAGGACAAATTACTTCACAACACTGAGGTAAAGAGCTGCCTCATCCTCCTCTGTGCTCTGCTTGTCAGGGATTATGATCCTGAATGCAGATGATAAGATCTTCTGCTGAATCTCTGTGGAAATGGAGTCCATGAGGAGACATGAAGTACAGAGTGGAGGATGGGGGTAATGAGCAGCAGCACATGTCTGCAGTCTCCATTACCACAGTCCGTCCCCTCTGTACCTCATGTCTCCTCATGATCTCCATTCCTACAGAGATTCAGCAGAAGATCTTATCATCTGTATTCAGGATCATAATCCCTGACAATAGAGCAGAGAGGAGGATGAGGTAGCTCTTTACCTCAGTGTTGTGAAGTAACTTGTCCTCCTGTGTGATTAGGACAGGATCTGTGTGAACTAATAGGACAGCGGCCATTTTGTTTCTCCTAATGTTTGTTCCCCAGACAAAACGAGCCATTATAACTAATGAAAGATATTTGGGAATATATTTATAATAAAGTAATATTTAAGTTTTTTCATTTTCTTAATTCCCGGAGAACCCCTTTAATGTACCATGGAGACCAAAACTCAGCAGGTAGTTTATTAATGTGGGGGAGGGGTGATACTGCTATCTCCCCAAGCCAATCCCCCAAGCCTTAAGGTGGCCATACACATTTGTCTAAATTTGATCTAAACAGACAATCTCCACTAACATGATTGTGAATTTTAACAAAGAATGATCATTTTAGCCAACAGATGACAGACTATCATCCTCAAAAGAACATTCCCACAAAGATCTTTTCTCCATCGTCCATTTCACTGAACATATAATGCCACTTTGAACAATTAAAATGAGTATGGTCGCATCTACAATATAATCATCCACCAGATACTTGTTTATTCAACTGCCTTTCAACCACTAACCAACTTCAAGCTTAGCACAATGTTTACTCAGACTGGTCCCAAGACGAGTGAAAGATAACCTCCAGCAGAAAAAAACTTAATTTGTATCATCTACCACCAACTGCCTTTCCATCATCCTTCATATTCTTCATCATAGCTGTGTGGCAGGAGCTTGTCTGGGGTTGCCAACAGTCCCAAATTTGCAGGAACTATTCCTAATTTTCAGAGATAGTCCAGGCAAATTTGGCCTATCCTATGGCAAAAAGGGGCAGTCCTCTTGGAAGCCCTACCTATTGGTGGGAAGTATCATATGGGGGCATTACCAAAGGTAGTGCTTACATGCCCTTAATTTACTATAATGTTGGTAAGTATGCTCGTCTAATCATCATCAGTAACTATGATTGGAATTTTGCCTCTTCCCCAGCGGAGAGCCTATGTGGAACTCTTTCGTCATACCGGAAGTTTTGGTTTCTGCCTGATTGACACTGGTTTATCACCATAGACTAGTAAAAAAAATTGTGAGAAAAGCCTGATTCACTCTGTTTTTGTGCATCATGCCTGTGTGATTTATAGAGATAGAAGCAGCAAAAAAAAAGAACAGGTAAGAGACTGAAACTTGGAATTCTGTAATGGAGGACATGGAAAACTTGGAAACATTTTGGTCGGTTTTGCCTTTTAGTTGGATATCACAGTCCGGAAGGGCATTTTAACACCTTCCCCACATTTTGATGTGCTGCAGGATGTATACAACTGGATGTCATGGACAGAGGAGCTGTACCCATGCCGTGAGCAGTGAGTGCTTGCTGTAAGACATGGCCTAATTGATTGCCTGTCATGGTGAAATTGATGCAATAATGTTAAAGAATACTCATTATTCCAAAGCATTCTAGAAGTGATCAATCACAGCTTCTACCATAGTCCCCTAGAGGGACGAACATAAGAAACCCAAATTAAGATCAATCAAGTTACATTTAAAAAAGACCCCCTAATTAAAAAAAAAACAAAACACAAAAAACATTGTTTTCCAGTTAAAGAAAGAGTTTTCTAGTTAAAAAATATATATGACACCACTACAATGAAACCATGTGGTATATGGCATGAATGTACCCAAACGCAGTGGCACAAAAGATACAACTTGTCCCATTTGGCTTTATCTATAGATAATGAAAATCTTATGACCCATAGAATGTATTAATGGAAAAAAAAACTATTAGTCCAGGAAGCTCTACATAGGTTGGTTCTTGAGGGCTTAAGAAATGCTCTTGGGGGAAACAGATACTGTAGTGAAGCCTTTTTGCCACTCTTGTCTCTTCTAATTGGTCCAAAGGGGTAAGTATCTGGTAGTCATAGCTTGTGAGGTGTGTCCTCACCCAGTATACTGTTCATAGGCTCTGGCGAAACTGAAAATATGTTCTGTTAAAATCAGAAAAAGGGGTCTTGGTATCTTTAAGATGGTTCACTTATTTACTCTGCCATCTTTAAGAATTGGAGAGCTAAACTTAAAAGTCAATAGATATGGTTTGAGAAAACAAATTCTAAATAATACATTAGTGACTGATGGGAAACATTAAATCTCTGTACAGTTAAATGCTCTTCTGTGGACTGACATGACTGACTTCACAAGTAATTGCATCTGGAAGAATCCACGGACTTTCAGTAAGAAGATGACTGGTGTCAATCCAGAGACCGCGAAGCAAAAAGCACTTCAGATCGCGAGGCTTCGATCATGTGCTAACACTTACTTGTTGGACTCCTTTCAATTTCTTTGTAAGAATATCCAAATGAATTCTTAAGATGCCAGGCCAAAGTTATCTTGCTTTCAGTTCACACTGTCTACTTGGAAACAATTCCACCAAGGCAAATCAAAAAATATGCAGAAGTCAACAGTTGTGTTCTTCTAATTATTATCTCATAACGTCATTTATGGTAGTTCATTTTAGTTAATCTATCAACTTCAATTTATGCATCAAGGATTATAAGTGCCCTTGAAATCACATGTGTATGCTTTAAAGATCTAACTGAAGATATGTTTATATGGCTTTATGAAGCCAAAAAAATCAATTAATATAATTCCAGAATTTCAGACAATGAAGGACTTTTACAGCAGTTTGTGTGGAATCAACACATAGATTAGATTTTGGGCTAATCCTAAGGATGTTATCTTTGCAGTCCCCTGATTTTGCAGACATTAATCTCTATACAGAAATCTGGACTTTGCTGTAGGGGAACCACCAGGCCGCTACCTCCTGAAGTAGTCTGTGTGGTTGACAGTTGATCTACAGGAGATCAGGCTAAGGGCTCATTTAGATGACCGTACCTATTTTGTGGTCCACAAATTATGGATCCCCAATACATGGATACCGGCCGTGTGCATTCCACATTTTGCAGAACGGCCAGCCCTATGATAGAAATGCCTATTCTTGTCCACAATTGCAGGCAAGAATAAGACGGAAGTACGGATGCAGACAGCACATGGTGTGCTGTCCACATCTTTTGCGGCCCCATTGAAATTAATGAGTCCGCATCCATTCCAAAAAAATTTCTGAATGAGCCCTAAGTCATAGTCAGGGACAGACTGAGGTCAGGTAGAGCTCCCCGTATTGTAGCATTAAGTGATCTGCTGTCATTTTGCCCCAACTATCCTATTTTTTAAGATATGGATAATATTTGTAGTGAAGACTGGGTATAGTTGGATGTATTTGGGTGAAATTTGGTACTATGTGAGAAACTGCACTAGTATGTAGAGATGAGCAAATTTACCAAAATTTGTTTGAGAATCAGCCATCAGATTTAATTTGGTTTGAATAAATTCCTCTTCAATTCAAAAGCATCCCAATTCCCTAAAAAATTGTGTATAACACTAAGAGGTCTCCTAGGACCATATCCAACTCTTCGTTTAGGAGGAATCTCAAAGTTTGAGATTTGACGAAATCCAAATTTTTGGTGAAATTCTTAACTAATCTGATTCTTGCCAAATCGATTTGCTCATCTGTACTTGTATGTCTAGTATTTTCTCAGCTTCATTTTCATCAAGCCTTGGTGTATATGTCAGCAAGGAAAACTCAAATGTCTACTATGGTGTTTGCCAGATAATGATGATGAGAAGACTGCATGGTTAGCTTACGAAGCCTGTTCTTAATGTATATTGAATGTATATTCTTTAAGCAGAATGATTTATATAGATAAAAAGTTTAGTCACTTGGTCTCGCTCCAGAAAGTACTGTACACGCCAGTACTACCTTGTTTACACGAGAAGAGATAAGACTGCAGACATTTGTGGTGACATGTATGTCAATATGTTTTTATGGCACGCTTCCAAAAGCCCTGTTTGTTCATTTGTGAACACATTTACACAAGATAAGAGATCATCTGAGATCCTGGTAAATGGAGAAGCACATACAGCAACGGCAAGTTCTGCATCTGTTATTTTCACATGCCAAATTCATTATCTTGTCCTTGTTTAAAGAAGCACTGCCACAATTTTTTGCCCATAATGCAGCATAGGCTATTATTCAAGAATAAAGGTTCTTACTCTATATACCGTATATACGCACCTGATGATAAGACGCACCCCAGATTTTAGAGTAGGAAAATAAGAAAAATTATTTTTCATCACACCTCATATAAGACCCCCCATAAATTTCAGGACATCACATCAGACCCCCATATCAGCCCTCCATGTCAGAACCCCATCAGCCCTCCATGTCACACCTCCATCAGACCTCAGATCAGCCCACTATGCCCCCATATCAGCCCACTGTGCCCCCATCAGACCTCAGATCAACCCCCATATCAGCCCCCTCTACCCCCATCAGACCTCAGATCAGCCCCCACTATCCCCATCAGAACTCAGATCAGCCCATAAGCCCCCATATTAAATGAATATGCCCCCATCAGACCTCAGATCAGCCCACCCAGCCCATAAGGATAAAATAAAAAACCTCTCTTACCTCTCCTGCGCCGCAGCTCCCCTCCTGGTCCTGCGCTCCTCTGGCTTCTGAGGCTGGCGTTGCACTGTCACCTGACTGCGTGCAGCGTCAGGTCATAGTGCGCGCACTATGTCCTGATGCTGTACGCTGTCAGGACAGTGCACAGCCGGCCCGGGAAGACAGAGGAGTGCTGGACCCGGAGCAGAGCCAGGGTGCAGGATGGGTAAGAGAGGTTTTTATTTTATCCTTATGGGCTGGGTAGGCTGATCTGAGGTCTGATGGGGGTCCTGGCACCTTATACATACAAGTGAGCGCTTTCATATTCGCTTTATAAGACGCACCACAATTTTCCCCATATTTTTTGGGGAAAAAAGTGCGTCTTATAAAGCGAAAAATACAGTATGTCTTATGTACACCTGTGTTAGTTGATGTGCCATTTATGAGCTGTCTGCCATCTTGATTCCTTCTTCCACTGTAATGTGGTTCTGCTGATGAAGCCTGTGTTTCCCATTTTGCATCTGGCTTTGAAGAGAGTCTCACTGGACAGCAAATGATTGCACAGAATATCTGTCTCCTGACTCACACTGCTAATACTCAGGCCCTGATTTATCAAGATTGGCATGTGCTACGCTAGTCTTCATGGGTCATATGTCGCTGGAGGAGGCATACTCCTAGTTCTGCATACTTTACAAGAAGTTCACTTTGACTGTTGCACCTGCCAACCGTGTGGGATACACTCAAAAGGCCCGTAAATTTCATATTTCTTGCATCTTCATTTTGGAATTTGAGCATATATGCAGTACCCCAGACCTGGGATATCTGCAAATGTTTTATAGGCAATGTTATGTAATGTAGTGTGATGCCATGCCATTTATTCCAGCAGGGGAGGTAATGGTTGGAAATGGATGGCAGGAACAGAGCTAACCACCCTGTTCCTCCTGTCTTGGTAGGAGTGGGCTGTTCCTGCTTCCTGCCAGTAGGCGTTCCAGTCTAGTGAAACAGAGAGAGGAGAATTCCTGTTCTGATAGTGGGGAGTGAGTTCCTGCCTCAAGAAAATGCTTGAAAGACAGCTGAATGATCAGCAAAATGCAGCTTAACAGACACTGATGCAAGGTGAAGGACAACAGCTCGGACATCACCACTTCTCACCACCAATCATCACTAGGCCAGACTAACATAAAGCCTGTACTACAGTGGACATCTAAATCCATAAGTTCCAACCTATTGGCATCTATTTTTATTATTTGTGAACCACCAATCTTCATCACATCAGTTACAAATCTTTTTCAACTCTAGACCTCAGAATTTCATACACAACTTTTCAAGACAGTCAGGGCACTCAAGTTTGCAACCATATTCAGACTGAATTGAATCTGATAGCTGATGTCTTGAAAGTCTGATGTTAATAATGCCCTCAAAAATTGTTTCTAGAAAACCACCATCCATATTTTTTTTTTATAAAAAAGAAATATTATATATAATATTCTTATATAGGCTAATAAAAGATAACAAAAAATTTGATGGAAGTGCCCCTTTGAGTTGAGTAGTGTTGAGCGAAGGGAAGCATCTGAAGCAGAATTTGGTCCGAAGTTTAGGAAAACTTTGATTCTAAACAAATCTGAATTTTCTTGCTCTTTATGGTAACAAATCAGTTTTCCTAAAATGGTGGCTGCGCATGTTAGAAAGTGAAAGTAAGTGTGGAGAAGACAAGCCCGGGAAAGCAAGGTCACCCAGAATGCCATGCACCCAGGCAATCCACAGGTAGCCACCCCCCCCTCTAATGTCACAGCTACAGTGCCTTGCGAAAGTATTCGGCCCCCTGGAACTTTTCAACTTTTTGCCACATTTCAGGCTTCAAACAAAAAGATATAACATTTTAAATTTTTGGTGAAGAATCAACAACAAGTGGGTCACAATTGTGAAGTGGAACGAAATTTATTGGATCATTTAAATTTGTTTGTAATAATAAAACTGAAAAGTGGGGCGTGCAAAATTATTCGGCCCCTTGCATTAATACTTTGTTGCACCACCTTTTGCTGCGATTACAGCTGCAAGTCGCTTGGGCTATGTCTCTATCAGTTTTGAAATTCTTGCCCATTCTTCCTTGCAAAACAGCTCGAGCTCTTTGAGGTTGGATGGAGAGCGTTTGTGAACAGCAGCTTTCAGCTCTTTCCACATATTCTCAATTGGATTCAGGTCTGGACTTTGACTTGGCCATTCTAAGACCTGGATACCTTTATTTTTGAACCATTCCATTGTAGATTTTGCTTTATGTTTGGGATCATTGTTGTCACGCGAGGTCGGCGTCGCGCTCCCTCTGCACGACATCGCCGGACCTCTCCGCCCCCCTAGAGACGAGCAATAGGGAATTGAAGTGCTGGTCTTGTCAGCCAGCACTTCATGAGTTAATTCTCTGTTTGGGTTTAGCCATGTGGTGCTGATCACACCACATGGCTACTTTACATATTGTTTGGACAGCTTGCTCCGCCTCAGGTCATGTGATGCTGGCCACATCACATGATCCTGGGCGGGCTATTTAAAGATGGCAACTGCCTCACTCAGATGCCTGTGATTAGTCTTCTGAGATCAGTGCTGTGTGTTGGACCTTGCTGTTGGATTATTGGTATATTGGATTTTGGCTTCGGACTTAGACTACGCTTTTGCGATTCCCCTCGGTATTTGATGTGACCTCCTGTTCTTGACTTGGCTTGCTGACTATTCTGCTATTGTGTTTGTTCTGTCTGTGTTCGTCTTTCCCTGTGTTCCCTTCCCTTCCCTGTGCACGTACTCAGCATAGGGACCGTCTCCAAGTTACGGTTTTGCCGCCTAGGGCATCTACTGTAAGTAGGCAGGGAAAGAGGTGGGGTTCAGACAGGGCACACTATCCCTTGTTTCCCTGTCGTGACAGAATCACAGGCCGTACCTAATGGAGCCGTTGCGAGTACTCATGGACCAGATGAGTAACATGGCTCAGATGATCCAGGATTTGGCCGAGAGACTCCAACATCAGGAGCAGCTGCGGACTGCACCCGCAGTCGTTCCCTCCATGCCAAACCCCAATATTGAACCCCATGTAAAATTGCCCGATCGGTTTTCTGGGGACCGAAGGACTTTCCGTTCCTTTAAGGAAAGTTGTAAATTATATTTCCGTTTACGCTCACACTCCTCGGGTTCTGAGCAGCAGCGGGTAGGAATAATTATTTCCTTGCTGCAAGGTGATCCGCAGGAGTGGGCTTTCTCATTGCCACCTGACTCCCCTTGTCTATTGTCTGTGGAGGCTTTTTTCCGGGCCCTAGGTCTTTTATATGAAGAACCTGACTTGGCCGCTGTAGCTGAAACTCAGCTCAGAGACATTCGGCAGGGTAACCGTGCAGTTGAGGATTACTGTGCTGAGTTCAGAAAATGGTGTGTGTCCTCTAAATGGAATGACCCTGCTTTGAGAAGCCAGTTTAGGGTGGGACTGTCTGACCATCTGAAGGATTTACTAGTTAGTTATCCTACTCCTGACACCTTAGAGGCGACTATGACCTTAGTTATCAAACTTGACCGACGGTTTAGGGAGAGACAAAAGGAACGTTCTGTTGCCCCTCAAGTTGCCATGTTGTCCGAAGTTCCTCTTCAGAGCCCGTCTCCTATCAAGGTCCAGGAGGAGCCTATGCAGTTGGGAGTTACTATGAGGGATCAGAGACGCCTGAGAGGGGCCTGTTTTTACTGCGGTGAGATGAACCACTGGCTCCAGCAGTGTCCGAGACTTCTGCTCTCAAAAAGGTCTGTTCCTGGAAGTAAGGTACCCCCTGCGGTGGTAAGAAAGAAAATCTTGTTACCTATTTCCATTTCTTATAACCAATTCAAGAGATCCGGTGAAGCATTTGTGGATTCAGGTTCTGCTGCTAATTTTATTGATTATGATTTTGTGCAATCTGTGGGTGTGCCTATAATTCCTTTAAGGGAGGTAATTCAAATTATCGCACTGGATTCCACTCCATTGAATAATGGGAGAGTGGAGTTTTGTACTCCTGAGGTTGTATTAACTGTAGGAATTACCCATACCGAGACTTGTTCCTTCCTTGTATTAAAGGATTTAACTGCCGACCTTGTTTTAGGTCTGCCATGGTTACAGGACCACAACCCTGTGATCAACTGGTCGGTAGGTGAATTGGAGAAATGGGGAGTGAATTGTGACAAATGTTGTAGATCAGTATTGCTGTTTGGAGGTACCACTGAGTCTCTCTCCTTGCCCAAGTATATCGGCGATTTTTCGGACTTTTTTCCATGTCCGAGACTGAGTTCCTCCCTCCTCACCGGCAATATGATTGCGCCATCGACCTTATTGAGGGATCCAAATATCCCAAAGGTCGCATTTATAATCTCTCTACTCCTGAACGTCAGTCCATGAGGGATTATCTCAAAGAGAGTCTGGCCAAGGGTCACATCCGGCCTTCAGTTTCTCCCATGGGGGCAGGTTTTTTCTTTGTTGGTAAAAGGGATGGAGGATTGAGGCCCTGTATCGATTACAGGGAGCTCAATAAAATCACTGTTAAAAACAGATACCCGTTGCCCCTTATTCCTGACTTGCTGAATCAGGTCCAGGGGGCCTGTTGGTTCACCAAGCTGGATTTGAAGGGGGCATACAACCTAATCAGGATTCTTGAGGGGGACGAATGGAAAACTGCTTTTAATACCCCGGAAGGTCATTATGAGTACTTGGTAATGCCTTTTGGGTTAAGTAACGCTCTGGCAATTTTCCAAAACTTTGTCAATGACATTTTTAGACCATTTATTGGGAAATTTGTAATTGTCTATATTGATGACATCCTGATTTTTTCTGCAGACTGGGAAAGTCACGTATCTCACACCAGGCAAGTGCTGGAGGTGTTGCGTGAAAACAAGTTGTTCGTTAAAGGGGAAAAGTGTACCTTTGGTGTTCAGGAAGTGGACTTTTTGGGATACATTCTCACCCCTTTTTCTTTCAAAATGGACCCAGTTAAAGTACAGGCCATTGTGGATTGGGTGCGACCTTCCTCTTTGAAGGCGCTCCAGCGATTTCTGGGGTTTGCTAATTTTTATCGTAAATTTGTCAAAAATTTTTCAGTGGTAGCCAAACCCATTACGGATTTGACTCGCAAGGGGGATGATCTGGTCAATTGGCCCCCTGCAGCTATTGAGGCCTTTGAAAGGTTAAAGCAGTGTTTTATTAATGCTCCTGTGTTGGTCCAGCCTGATCAAAGTAAGCCTTTTGTAGTTGAGGTGGATGCATCTGAGGATGGTGTGGGGGCTGTACTGTCCCAGGGGTCTTCCACCTTAACTAATCTTATGCCATGCGCCTTCATCTCCCGCAAGTTCTCTCCTGCCGAGAGGAATTATGATATTGGGAATAGGGAGTTACTTGCAATCAAGTGGGCATTTGAGGAATGGCGTCATTTTTTAGAAGGGGCATTTCACCGCATTACGGTCCTCACGGATCATAAGAATTTAATGTTTCTAGAATCGGCTAAGCGATTGAATCCTAGACAGGCGAGGTGGGCTTTGTTCTTTACTCGTTTTGATTTTTGTGTTACCTTCAGACCCGGGAGCAAGAACGTTAAGGCCGATGCCTTATCCCGAAGTTTCCAGGCGTATCAGCCTCCTGACATCCCTCCTGAGCCCATCCTGCCAGCTGATATCATCGTGGCCGCTACCTCATCTGACCTCGCTTTTGAAATCTCGGCAGGACAACATCTTGCTCCCATTGGTACCCCCAATGACAAATTGTTTGTGCCGGCTCATTTGCGGTTGCGACTGCTGGGTGAGTGCCATAATTCTGTTTTGTGTGGACATCCTGGCATCAATGCCACCAAGGAGTTGGTCTCTAGGCAGTATTGGTGGCCGTCAATCTCCAGAGATGTTCAGGCTTTTGTAACTGCGTGTAACACTTGTGCCAGGTCCAAGAATTCCAAGACACGACCTATGGGTGAGTTACATCCTTTACCCATACCTAGCAGACCTTGGTCACATCTGTCCATGGACTTTATCACGGATTTGCCGTGCTCTGAGGGTAAAACCGTGATATTTGTGGTGGTTGACAGATTCAGCAAAATGTGTCATTTTATTCCTTTGTGTAAATTACCCTCTGCGAAGGTCTTGGCGTCCGTGTTCATTGATAATATTGTCAAACTGCATGGTGTTCCTGAGAATATCGTTTCTGATAGAGGAGTACAGTTTGTGTCTAGGTTCTGGAGGGCGTTCTGTAATAAGATTGGTATCTCTTTGTCCTTTTCATCAGCCTTTCATCCGGAGACCAATGGTCAGACTGAACGTCTTAACCAATCCGTTGAGCAATATCTCAGATGTTATGTTTCTGATAACCAGAATGTGTGGGCCAGATTCCTGTCTCTGGCTGAATTTGCAATTAATAATCGTGTTAATTCATCCTCTGGGATGTCGCCGTTTTTCTGCAATATGGGTTTTCATCCACGCTTTAGCTCCTTTTCCCCATCTGCGTCGGTTGTCCCAGAGGTCAATGATTTTTCTCAAAAACTGTGCACAGTTTGGGCACAGGTTCAGTTGAACCTGGAAAAGGCCCAAGGAGTTCAAAAAGTGAAGGCTGATAGAAAACGTTCTAAGGGTGTGAATTTTAAGGTTGGGGATAAGGTATGGTTATCGACTAAAAATCTCAACATGAGGGTACCATCCTACAAGTTTGCACCTCGCTTCATTGGTCCTTACAGGATCACCAAGGTGATCAATCCGGTTTCTTTTAGGTTATGTTTACCCGACTCCCTTCGTGTTCATAATGTTTTTCATGTGTCTTTGCTCAAACGTTATGTTGCTCCCGTTGGTCCTGAGGAACAGTCTCCGCCTCCGGTTGAGGTAGCAGGACAAATGGAGCATGAGATTGCCAGAATTGTGGATGTGAGAAGGGTCCGGAATTCCTTCCAGTACCTCGTACATTGGAAGGGGTTCGGTCCTGAGGACAGGTCTTGGGTACCGTTGACCAGGATGCATGCAGACTCGCTCATCCGAAAGTTCCATCTGCAGCATCCCGATAAGCCTGCTCCCGCTGGTAAGGGTCCGGTGGCCCCTCGTGAAGGGGTGGGGTACTGTCACGCGAGGTCGGCGTCGCTCTCCCTCTGCACGACATCGCCGGACCTCTCCGCCCCCCCTAGAGACGAGCAATAGGGAATTGAAGTGCTGGTCTTGTCAGCCAGCACTTCATGAGTTAATTCTCTGTTTGGGTTTAGCCATTTGGTGCTGATCACATCACATGGCTACTTTACATATTGTTTGGACAGCTTGCTCCGCCTCAGGTCATGTGATGCTGGCCACATGACATGATCCTGGGCAGGCTATTTAAAGATGGCAACTGCCTCACTCAGATGCCTGTGATTAGTCTTCTGAGATCAGTGCTGTGTGTTGGACCTTGCTGTTGGATTATTGGTATATTGGATTTTGGCTTCGGACTTAGACTACGCTTTTGCAATTCCCCTCGGTATTTGACGTGACCTCCTGTTCTTGACTTGGCTTGCTGACTATTCTGCTATTGTGTTTGTTCTGTCTGTGTTCATCTTTCCCTGTGTTCCCTTCCCTTCCCTGTGCACGTACTCAGCATAGGGACTGTCTCCAAGTTACGGTTTTGCCGCCTAGGGCATCTACTGTAAGTAGGCAGGGAAAGAGGTGGGGTTCAGACAGGGCACACTATCCCTTGTTTCCCTGTCGTGACAATTGTCTTGTTGGAAGATAAATCTCCGTCCTAGTCTCAGGTCTTTTGCAGACTCCAACAGGTTTTCATCCAGAATGGTCCTGTATTTGGCTTCATCCATCTTCCCATCAATTTTAACCATCTTCCCTGTCCCTGCTGATGAAACGCAGGCCCAAACCATGATGCTGCCACCACCATGTTTGACAGTGGGGATGGTTTCATCTGAGCAGAGCACCACATCTTCCACATGTTTGGTGTGTCTCCCAGGTGGCTTGTGGCAAACTGTAAACAAGACTTTTTATGGATATCTTTGAGAAATGGCTTTCTTCTTGCCACTCTTCCATAAAGGGCAGATTTGTGAAGTGTTGGACTGATTGTTGTCCTATGGACAGACTCTCCCACCTCAGCTGTAGATCTCTGCAGTTCATCCAGAGTGATCATGGGCCTCTTGGCTGCATCTCTGATTAGTCTTCTCCTTGTTTGAGATGAAAGTTTAGAGGGATGGCCAGGTCTTGGTAGATTTGCAGTGGTCTGATACTCCTTCCATTTCAATATGATCGCTTGCACAGTGCTCCTTGGGATGTTTAAAGCTTGGGAAATCTTTTGGTATCCAAATCCGGCTTTAAACTTCTCCACAACAGTATCACGGACCTGCCTGGTGTGTTCTTTGGTCTTCATGATGCAGAACCCTGAGACTATCACAGAGCAGGTGCATTTATACGGAGACTTGATTACACACCGGTGGATTCTATTTCTCTTCATCAGTCATTCAGGACAACATTGGATCATTCAGAGATCTTCAATGAACTTCTGGAGTGAGTTTTCTGTACTGAAAGTAAATGGGCCGAATAATTTTGCACGCCCCACTTTTCAGTTTTATTATTACAAAAAAAGTTTAAATGATCCAATAAATTTCGTTCCACTTCACAATTGTGACCCACTTGTTGATTCTTCACCAAAATTTTAAAATGTTATAACTTTTTGTTTGAAGCCCGAAAGGTTGAAAAGTTCCAGGGGGCCGAATACTTTCGCAAGGCACTGTAGGTACAGCCCTATAAAACCCTGATCCTACGCGGTCGCTGCCATTTTTCTGTGAGCTGAGAATAGGGAAAGACGTGACAAGCACTAGGGACAGTGTTGCTGCAAACTGTTAATAGAAAGTGTAGGTCAATATTGAAGAGGGAGAGAATAGGAGACTGCTGAACTACAGACTCTGCTACAATTTATTGCTATGTACATAACTGTGCAGTGCACCAAGGGTCATAGTTGATCCATTCTGTTAGCTGTACAGTTACTGTGCATCAATATTATAGGCAGGTCTAATTTATCGGCGTGTACATAAGTGTGCAGTGCGCAAAGAGTCAAAGTTAATGCATTCTGTTAGCTGTAGAGTTACTGTGCATCAGTATTACAGGCAGGTCTAATTTATCACCGTGTACATAAGTGTGCAGTGCATCAATATTCATAGTTAATCCGTTCTGTTAGCTGTAGATTTACTGCATCAGTATTACAGACCACTGTTAATTTTAGGCAGATTGGCCTGGGTATGCCTGATTTATAGCGATTCATGACAAATTAATTCGTAACAAATCAAATTTCTTGTCGAACTTTGGCGAAGCTGCAAATCGAATTTTTCAAAACTTTGCTCATATTGAGTATAATTACAGTCCATAGGCTGAAGATTTTAGTATTTATTATATGATTTTTTTCTTAAGGATTTACGGTTTGTACTGATTATTTTCCATTTGTCTGATTCTTTAATGAGATTATAATGTTGTCTCCAGACTCCGGGGAATTTATTTAACTTCCATAGTCAGCTTAGATGTCTGTGACAGACAATAACATAAGGGAATAGAGCATCAATTGGGACGGAAGCCCAATGACTAGAAAACTAATTACAGCTAAAACACTTAGTAGACTCTTCAGATGACATAGACGTCAGTTTACAGCTTGTATACAGATGGGCACATCCTTATGTAACAATTTACAGAGCCATAAAGGATACAATGCATCCCTGTTAAAATGCTTGAGAAAAGAGAACAAGATGCATGTTTTCTGCCTGCAACAAAACTAGCCATACAGTCATCTTCTTAAAGGGGTTGAAAATTCACTAGAAAGCACTCAAAGTGGGATAAAAACAATAACAAAGGATACTCAACATCCCTGATCCTCGCCACTCCCATTCTGACACTTATCAGGTCTTTACTTCCCGGTCCCTTCTCGGCTCACAGGAAATTCTTGCTCAAGCAATCACTTATCATTAGGGGCTATTCACACGACCATGTCAGTTTCGTAGTCCATAAATCGAGGGACCACAAAATACGGATGTGGTCCGTGTGCATCCTGCACTTTTTGTGGGGCCCCATACCAACAATGCTTATTCTTGTCTGCAAGAATAGGACATGTTCTGTCTTTTTTGTGGGGCCGTGGAATGGACATATGAATGTGGACAGAACATGGCCACATTAAAATTAATAGGTTGGCGTGCCGTCTGCAAAAAAAATGTGGATCGGATGTAGACCGAAAATATGGTCATGTGCATAGCCCCTTACTAGTAATCTAAAACTGCAGATTAGTATTCAAGTTGAGTGCATGGATAATGTCATTTACTGTATGTACTAGCAACTGTATGGCCCTGGATAGCTTATTCCACACCTGTATTTTGTGTTTCCAGTAGGTTGACTTGCCTACATGAGCTATATCTATGTATTTATGTAGATAGATAATAATCTGCAATGTTCAACTGTTCACAGCCTATGTGACCATAGCAAATTGTGCCTTGGAGAGTCTCTGTCATTTCTACAAATATTGCTAAAATATTACAAGTGAAGATAAGAAATTTTATAATATACTGAATCTTACTAGAAAAAAATGCCTCTTTCTCTACTGATAAGCCACTTCTCCGTCTCCTTGTTGTCAGCACTGATAACGCACTCACAAATCACTGCTAAAATCTGCCTTGAGAGAAGCAGAGGAGACCATAGCTGTCCATAGAGGTATATAGAAAGGGGATAGGAGAGAAGGAGAGAGCAGCTGTAGTGTGAGAGAACGGCACAGAGACACTGCTGAAGGCTCTAATTAGTGTTCTGTTATCTTCCCCCAGTGCTGGAGTCACAGCTACACTACTCAGTAATGCTGTTTAATGTCCTCCATTTTGCTGCTGCTTTCTGTGTATATGAGAGAGAAAGATAGGGGTGCAGTATCTCCTTTTCTCTTTCTGTGCTGTATATTGGAGACATCGTAGCAGCTAGCCTCCCCCATTAGCTTAGGGAAAACTCATAATTAGAGATGGAGACTGCAAAGGGGGAAACTGGTCATAAATGGAGACATGAGTCATATAATGGCTAGATATAGCGCTATCCCTCATGTATTCACACATGACTAAGGCTACTTTTATACTCGCTGTAAACTTCTCTGGCAGGCTGTTCCCCTGCCTGAACAGCCTGCCGGAAAAGTTTACCACGAGTGTGAAAGTAGCCTAATGCTACATACATACTACTGTTTGCACATGTGTGCTGCCAGAAGTCCGCCTGGCCCCATTCACTATAATGGGGACCGGCATATGTGCCAGATCTCCGTCCGGACCCCATTATAGCGAATGGGGCAGGGTGGACTTCTGGCAGCACTCATGTGCAAATGGTAGCATGTATCCAGCAGGCTGTTCCCCTGCTGGAAACGCTTGCCAGAAAAGCGTAGCGCGACTGTGAAAGTAGCCTAATGCTACATAAAACAGTAGTACATGAAACATATTTTCACACATTGAAAACCTGTTAGACCTGTTGGCATTTAGGAAAAATGTTAATATATATTATGTTTAAAAAAAAATTGTTTTACCACTATGATTCCTGCTGCTTAAACCATATGTACTAAATTTGTGAAGACTCCCTGTTTGTGAGTTTATGGGTTTGGGTTTTGTGAGGTTTTTTTGTTTTTTGTTTTTAAAATGAATAAAATAAATAAATAAAAATTAAAAAAACGTGAAGATATGAATAAAGAACAAATTTTGTGGATGCCCGATACAATTTTAGATACAGTTATTCTGTCCAAGATAAATATGTTTTTGGGCCCCAATTTAGTAACTACCTTCCATTTTTTTAAGCACAGATCAGATACTGTTAGTGACCATCTGTTTAGTATGATGGAAGAATCAGTTTTGTTCACATTCTTCAAAATACCACAATCCAAGTAAGACATATGAGTGTATTTTTGTAATGTTAAATATGCCTTGAGAGAATCATTTCCAAAAGAACTTCTGGTTTCCACGTTCGAGCCACGTGCCAATTACATTCTAGCTTAAGAGTGAACCTAATTTAAACCGGTCAGTTACAAAGGTCAACCTGCTTGATTTAGCCTTCATATCCCACGGTTCCTCAAGTAATTAAAACATTGGCAAGAAACCAATCTTCTTGTGTGTTCTTCTACTGAATATTAACTGGGCCAAGTTGTCGACTGAACAAGAAGATCAGCTTGAATGTATTAAAACTGATATAAAAATAATATCTTCATGTAGAAATGTGAAAAATAGTTTACCTAAAGCTAGAACCAGCCATGTCCCTCACATGGATCCAGAGTAGAGATGAGCAAATCGATTGTAAACTAATCGGATTCGTTAAGAAATTCACAAAAATTTGATTACAAACTAGTCTGAACTTTTAGTGATGCGTTTCGATGAATCATGTTAAATCGGCGCCTCGCGGCATTTTTCTGTGAATATTGGTGGGGAAAACCATGTGGGAGGAAGAAGATAAGGATCACATGTCAGTGGAAGAAAGTGGGGGGGTCTTGCCTTAATTGGCTCAGAGGCTGACAGACAATCTGGTCAGTCAGTCAGGGGGCAGTACGTGGACAGGTCTTTATGAAGAATGAGCCAGACAACATTCTGTTTTCTGCTGTGGATATGATGTTGTGTTGTGGCAGTGTATTGAACCCCCAGACGAAGCCCTTGGCAAAATGCTCGTCGGGAGTGGTAGAAGAGCCGTGCTGCTATTTTTGTTATGTAGGGATGCTAGTGGTGCCCTACAGTGTCTTACCTTTGACACTCGTTGATTAGGTTTTCTGATTATTTGTACTGTGTAAGCAAGATACGGCAAGACATCTTTTGTGGTGCAGAGGAATGGACCTGAAAGCCAACGGAAGCTCTTTGTAGTGCTTTCATGGGCTTCTGATATGTGTCTCCATTCCGCAAAAGTTAGGACATGTCCTATCTTAATCTGTATCTTGCAGATTGTGGACCCATTCAAGTCAGTGGGTCCAAATCCGCATCATAGAGTGTACGTGGCTGGTGCCTGTATTTTGTGGGCCTGCCATCTGCGGGAGCCCTTATGGTCGTGTGAATGGGGCTTTATTGAGGTCTAAAAAAAATGAGATTGTGGACCAAATGGCTCACTCCACCTTTTAGTCACAGCTGGGTGATGTGTATGTCCCTTCTGAGTCTGACACCATGCTTTACAGCCAGAGGTCACAGCATTTATCCTGCTCTCCTTCTGCTTGCTAACACTTTGGAATCTATGAGAGAAGCAAATTGATGATTATATAATGACTATAAAATAGTGTAAAAAAAAGTATTTAAAAATAAAAAGTGAAAAAAATATAAAAATTCAAATAATCCTCCTTTCCCCAAAATGTAAATATAATATGTAAACAATTAAAAAAATACACATCATGGGTATCGCCAAGTGTGAAAACGCCCGTACTATTAAAATATAAAAATATTTTTCCGATATGGCAAATGGTGTAATGGAAAAAAAAGTCAAAATGAGTGATTCGCTGTTTTTGTCGCTTCAGTTCCCTCAAAAAATTTAAATACAAAGTGATCAAAAAGTCTTACTTGCCCCAGAATGGTATCAATGAAAAGTACAGATTGCCCCACAAAAAATAAGTCCTCATACAGCTCCATACACATAACTACAAAAAGTTATAGGAGTCAGAATATGGCAATGACAAGAAAAAATATATATTTTTCAGTTTGTATTTTTTCAGTATTAAAATGCAACAAAAATTATACATATGTGGTATCGCCATAATCGCACTGACCTGGAGAATGAAAGAAATAGGTTCGTTTTATCATATAGGGAACTCCGTAAAAATAAAACCCATAAAACTGCATATTATTTCCAATTTAATCACATTTGGATTTCACATTTTTTTTCAGCTCCCCACTGCATTGTATGCATTATTAAATGGTGGAATTAGAGAGTGCAACTTGTCCTGCAAAAACAACAAGCCCTCATAAGGCTATGTAAATGGAAAAATAAAAAAGTTATCGCCTCAGAAAGGCAGGATGTGAAAAACAAAAGTGCAAAAACGAAAAACCATCTGGAGTTGAAAAGGAGAGAGAAAGAATGAAAATATGTAAAATAAAATAAAAAAGAAATAATGAAATGATATACATTAAAAGACCTTTAGAAGACTTCAGAGAGTCATACTCTAATTTTCAGGCCAATTGGAAGATATTTGATTTGTGTAAACTAATCAAATTTGTTTTAAAATTTGGTGAATTAGGTGCAAAATGAATTTCAAGAAGTTTGCTCATCTCTAATTCAGAGCATTCACCAGAATGGAATCTTAATTCCAATCTAAATTGTCAAGCAGAAGACAGGGGAATATATTTGTCCCTTACTTTGATAATCAGCACATATCCCTTCCATGAGGCTACAACATGTCCTGGAAAAGTTGAAGGTAGGAACAGTACCACTCTGTGTACTCTACTCAAAGGGATTTCTAAGGCTATTGCCCCAAAAATGGCAAATTGCATGGGCTCTCAAAAGAGATTTAAGCTATAGGAGGCCCATTTGCCTAAAGCTCCTCTGTCATAAAAGGTGCATTCACACGACTTCATGTGTTTTGCGGTCCGCAAAAAAACAAACAGATGACATCCTTGTAACTTCTGTGTTGCGTCCATTTTTTGTCAGATCCTTTATAACAATGCGTATTCTTGACCATGTGCTGTCCGCATTTGTATGTATGTTCTGTAGCCCTGGAAAATAGATAGAACATTTCCTATTCTTGTCTGTTTTATGCGGACCCATTGAAATGAATGGGTCCGAATCTGATCCACATAAAATGTGGATCTGATGCAAACCAGAAATATGGTTGTGTGAATGGGGCCATAAAAACACCAGGCAAATGGAAGGGGAAAAATTAAAAAATTCAAACTTCAAGTTATGCCTTTTACACCCATGTCTAGGGTCCAACAGGGTCAGCTATGATTTGGGGGGAAGACCCTTTTTTATATATTTCACAGCAACACCAGGTAGAAGACGCAGCACTGCACAGTTTACAGTTTGGACACATTTAGGCTGTCTTTTTTCATAAGTTTCGCT
This sequence comes from Rhinella marina, assembly GCA_900303285.1. NCBI lineage: Eukaryota > Metazoa > Chordata > Amphibia > Anura > Bufonidae > Rhinella > Rhinella marina. Next base: position 114,038 of record ONZH01016825.1, on the reverse strand, counting down.
GGATATATTGTGGGCTAAGGTATATTTTCAATTCTTTTTTTTTTTACAAAATGTTGCTCTGCTTGCCTTCTGCAGCCTGCATGCAGTCTCCTACATTGCAGGCTGCTTAGTTCCATTCAGTGTGAAATCCATCAGACAAGCTATCTGATGAGTCGATCTGTAGCCCCTCTCTCTGCTATCCTCCACACCAATCTGACATTTTTACGACCAAATAAAATAAACTTAAATCAAAAAGGTTGTCAGATTAATGAATGTTCAGGGAGTGGCTGCAGACCAAGGTGTCAGAGAAGTCTGCAGTGTACAATGAGACTTACCCTTTCTCGATTATATCTACACTACTGCTAACTGCAGGAAATCTTTATGTTAGCCAACGGTATACGTACCATAGAGAAAGCCAATGCATCTGCTAGAGATTGTCCCCAACTCCATATTGTGCCCAGTGTGATGGACGTTTGAGGTGCTCTAGTGCTAGCAAACAAGGTTTTTGCAAATGTACACAACACCATGGGATGAAAATAGGGTCAAAATTGGAGGTGGGCGATAGGACACTATGTCGCAGGTGTCTATGAATCTGGTGGGGTCAAGTGGTTAATGAAAGGAAGCAAATTTTTAGCTTTGCTATGAGGGCACTCAACATTTTTGTGCTGTAAAGTTGCTGATGAGCTTTTTGTAGAACCTTTCCTCCTTTAAATTCCTTCTTCTCTACATTGTTCATTTTGTGCATGACCGATATATGCCAGTTGAGTATAAAAAAGTTGGTTTAGCAAAGGAAGACGCAGAAAAAAAAAACGCAAACTCTTTTTTTTTCCGCTTGAAAGTAGGAAATTCTCATGGATAAAGCACCGCTGTTATTTGTATTAGACTAATGTACAATGCGCCCTGTTTAAGCTGCCAACTTAGAAACCGAGACAAAACTAGTGTTGTGGCGACAGTGGCAGTACAATTGCATTGAAGTGCTACGTAATGTACTTTCGTGAAAAGAGTCTGGCTCTACAGAGAGACATGGATAATGAGAGTGCCTAGCGCTCTATTCAGCAGCTGCCTTAAAAGGATTTTTTTGTGTTTTCATGGTATCCATAGCAATGAATAACCTGTCTATAGAGAAGCGTTCTGAATTCAGGATTAACATTACAAAATTACATAGGTAGGACACGCATTGTGATGGAAATGGAAATGGTCTTCTGAAAACAAAAAGTTGTTAGAGTGTAGCATAAAAAACTGTCCACTCAGCTATGAAGCGGATTATCTCCTCATGACACTGGAGCTGGCCCTCTGATCCGCTAATTGCTGTGCAGAGGCATCCGTATAGTCAGGGAGGAATGTGGCAAACCGAGTCCAGTTACCATGGTTGAACAGAAATGTGTAGAACCCCAGACCTGGAGGTACTACATTTTTGTATATAGTCATTATATTAGGTATTGTAATGTATTTTGTATTATTTTATTACCAGTTTTACCAGCTAAAGTTTAAGGATGGCAAGGGTTAACAAGTAACAAGGCTAACCACCCCTAGTCCTGCTTTTCTATCAGGAGGGAAAGTTCATGTGGAGGCACTGAACTTAGTGGAGGTTCAAGTCAAAGCTCCTGCTCCTGGATAAGGTTCTCCAAAGATATCAGATATATCAAGCCTCAAGTTAACCCTTAAGAAGAAACACAGCAGAGTCAGCCTCTACCTCTAGATCAGCATCTACAGACACTGAAGTGATGAAGTGAGGTGAGGGACTACAGCTAAGACACCCATCACCAGACTACAACAAAGTCAGTACTACATAGTGCTAACTGCAGCCATCCAACCTGCCAATATATTCCTTACTGGTTCCAGAAAAGATTGCAAAATCCTCGGCTACTGAATGTATTGGAAGTTCTACATTGCACTTTGTAAAAAAGACTTTTATATGTTTAAATCTGGTCTCATTCTTTAGTAACATTTCCACTGCACAGATCCCCAAGGAGCAACGGTCTGAGGGAGTACACCATGACACAACACTTCATCAGGGCCACTACCACTCCCATCTTCTGCCCTGACTCCTCCAGGGCTTGCTGCTACAGACCAAGCTATTTATTGCCAAATGCTGCACTCCCTCCTGTATGGAAAGAGATTTAATCCTTGTAAGATAACTATCAAACAAGAGAGAAGGCAGATGTTTGCCGGCCCTGAGAGAGCTCAGACTTGGAATGGTGGAGATGGCAGCAGAACATAAACATAGACGTAGATAATGCAGTAATCAAAGAAGCCGGGGATTAGGGCTAGATCTGAAGGAATAAATCAGGTAAAGGAAGGGCAGGCCATTCTGGCCAAGAAAGCTTCTGCTCTATCCTATTCCTTAGCCTTTAATGAATTCCTATCAGGTTTCCAGCTATGGTCACAATAACCCAGCCGGCAACCTCCAAATTTGTGTAAGGTTTAATTATAGCGAAAGAAATACCATGCTTTTAAATCTCTACAGACGGAGATACTAATTAGTCTTCATGTCTTGCTAACTTATGATTATTCATGTTTTCTTCCAGTAGGGAAAGTCTTACGGATGAAAGTGCCTCCATAATCTCCAGTATGTATATTTAAAGCATAATTATAGCTATGAAAAAATGATTTGTCTTTTGCTACCTTTTGTAAAAGTTCACTTTATTTCTAGAACTGTGCTCAGTGGGTGGTAACTGTACTCTGACCAATCAGCTGCCTCCTCCTGCTTTTCATCTATTTTTCTCATGGACTGCAGCTGCCCCCTCCATATATATATATATATATATATATATATATATATATATAGTAAGGGATTGCTTGCTCTCTCGGGGGTAGCAACCACAAATCTTCCAACGATAGGGGTTTTAATGTCCAATTGTGCTTTATTTTAGCCTTAGACACCAGCACAAAAACATAGCCAAACAAACACCTGCCGTCTGGGCTCTAACTAACATATAATTGGTTCTCTAGCTCACCTAGAAAAACACCATTCACACACAGCTTTAGATGCGGCTTCCTCAGCCATATAGTCCAGCAGCCTCCTGGCTGTGACCTCACCAGTACCTTTGGGGGGAGATGGTCCAGTAGTCCTCCTGACTCTGACCATGCGACCCTCTATCCATAGGCGTCGCTGGAACCCCCCAAACTTTAGGCTATACCAAGCCTTGTGGCCCCTCAGCCCTCCTGGCTGAGACCACACAGAGCCTCTGCTGGCTCCAACCTCTCAGGCTTCCCTGAGAGACTGGAAGAATCCAACTACCAACCAGTCTTCCATGCACATTACCACAATATATATATATATATATATATATATATATATATATATATATATATATTTGTGTATTTTTGGTGACCAAACAGATTTCTGAACATTTACAGAAAGCCTGTTTCCAAACACAGAAAACTACAGGAAATAGAGGCTGTCACTCCCCCTAAGATATGTTATTGTTATGGTGGTGCCACTCCCCTCTTTATGGTGGGAACGGCTGCGGTGGTCCAGTCTTGTCAGAGTCCTGCTTCCCCTGTCCATGGGCCTGAACACCAAGGCTGAGGCCTACTTTCTGATGGCCTCCTGTAGGGCGTGTGCATTCTTTTTGGCTCTTTAAGGGTAACAGTGTGCACCTTGTCTTGCTCCAGCCTATGACTGGCCACCTTAAGGCACCTGTAGGAAAGATCCTGAGCAATGGGTTCTAGTTTGCTGCTTTCCTGCAAAGGTGCTTGACTTGTCTTGCTTCGCTCTCCACCGTGGGTTTAAGCAATCTATCAAATGTCAGGTGCCCAGCTGTTAGACACTACCAGGGACCCAAGAGTGTAGACAGAAGCTTCTACCACTTGTCTTCTGTGATTTCCTATGCCTATACCTCAATTATCTCTCTGCTGCTGCTATGGGTCCCGGTGGTCACACAACTGATCTCATGATTGCCAAGATCCTATCACACTGAGGAACCTGGTGACCCCGACTTTTGGTGTATGTTCTTCTGTCTCTCTTTGCTCCTTATAAGGAATCTGTTGCTAGTTTTATGTTGAGGGCAGCATATACTAGTCACAGACACCCTATTTACAATCCAGGGTCACTTACTATTTTCTTAAAATCAGTGTTGGCCAGCTCCAGAAAATCCAGGGTACTGGGGTCCATTCAATGTACTTCAAGCACTCGTATTCATGAGCTCCCAGATGCCTGATTACCCTGCCACTGATTCTCAGCTTTCTTCTGATACACAGTATAGTAAGAGAGCAGTCAATCATCTGCAAGTCACGGGAGCTGCAACTTATGAAAACTGGGAATTAAACTCTTGAAACTCACTAATAATTTTAAGAAAATAACTGTAAGTGACCTGCAATCGAAGCAGGGCCTCAGGACAGCAATGAAACAAATAGATGTGCATTGGCAAAGTTAATATTTTGCTCCAGCAACTATCTGGTATATTAAACTTAAATTATTTCATCATTTGGTGTCATTTAGATCTTAAAATGTCTGTATTTAGATGGCTGTTTCTGCTAATATAAAATGGGTCTTGACACAGTAAACCATGTGTTTGACTGTTCAAAAAGTTGAGAGGTTTGTATATTGTTATTTGTGGCGGTCTGTAATATGATGTTCCCCACCAGTTGCAAGAATACAAGCATTCCACCTGTTCCTCTCTAAGTTCTCCTCCAATAATGAATGTAATGATGGCCAGAAGTCATATGATTTACACCAATATTCAAATAACAGAGATCAAAATGGCAAAAACCAATATTAATACAATGTGACTTTCAATCTGAGTCAATAAAAACAAACCATATAATAACCAATAATGCTAGATAATAAGTCAAACCATGGACACCAAATATACGGTCACCAAAACCAAATATCTAGCACCAATAACACTCTGGTCCCTTGATATGCATTAACTGGTTAAACTGTGGTGCAATGAGTAGGAATGGTCTTACCAGTTCCTTAAGATCATCCATGCGACCTGGGAATTTTTGTCCCTTGTTGTCAAGGGGTGTGAGACATGGTTTAGAGGTGTGGTACAATGTCCAGTGGTATGTACTCTGCCCATGGGTGCGGAGAACTGTCCAGGACACTGGGCTGTTGTCATATGGACTTGTTCACTACAACCCTGGTACTCAATATATGGTAGTGCATTTTTTTCAGGACCACTGATGGATCTAGGGTAGACTTCCAGACAAACACACAGGAATACTTTCATCTAATGTCAGCAGAAAATTTTAGGTTTTCCTATCACAAGGATAGGCCCCACAATGGGTTACTCTATATTATAGACACTGTCTTGGGCAGATTAACCTATTGGAACTGAGTAATATTGACAGGCTCACACCACCCCTGGACTCTAAGGAACCAAGGGATCTCCAAGTCAAATGGACAATCTTCAGGAACTGGTAAAAAGTTACGACAAACAAAATGACAAAAGCAAATAAAAAAGTTAGACATAGCTTATAACACAAAACTAACACAAAAGTCCATGTAAACTGTATACTGAACCATAGTTGGTGCACACCTCTCCTGTATGACCAGACATGATGACTATATTCATGGCAAAGGAAGATGTGGATCTAATATACAGTAGGTAGATTCATAAAATAACCTAATAATGTTTGGATTACCTAAGCACTTACTTGCGCCTTCTGAATGTAAGCATTCTTCAGAGTCATCTAGCTCCCTTCACACAAATGTCTTCAGACCACTGTTATTTTCTTCTCTAGTATATCAGTCCTGTGCTCGTAGGCCTTTCCCCAAGTAGCACTTTGCTGCATTACCACCAAGCGAATAGGCGCCCTGTTCTCTGGCACTGTCTCCGGAGCATACTCCTTACTGGGATCCCTTCCCCGGCAGTCATACAACACACAGGAGATAAGGAAAACCAGCAAGAGAATGACATAACTGGCTACCAGAATAATTAAGTTCAGAGTCACCGGGTCAATTTCCAAATAAAACTCCATGACGTCTCATCTTCTTTCGTTCTTCTTCTGGGTTATGGATTCCTTCAGTTCTGTGTGAACTGGAAGAGGTGAATGGATGCTAATAGATGCTCAGGATTGTGTGGTAAAAATACATTTAATCCCCTCCACTCATTTCTAGGCTGCATGATTAAAGCGGCTCAATTTAATAACTTAATCCTCTCCCTTTGAAGACCACGTAGAAGATGCATTTTGTTTGATTGAAGTGAAAGCGTGGTCATATCACCACTGAAAGCTGATTAAATATGAAGATTGGCACTGCTATTGGTGGCTTTCTGATCATTTTAGACTGATAATACACTGACCTTTGAGGTGCGCCAGAGGGCATTTGCATGTCTGTATTGACAGAGGCATCGGCAGTAAAATATTATTGGACATCTTATCTTATTGGACAATAGGCAATGAAGTGGACCATCTAATCAAAGATCTTGAAAGTAACTATACGGAGATTGCAGATAACCAGAATCTGACTAGGAACATTTAGCATTTTTGAAGGTCTCTTTTTTAAGACTGTAAAGTTCTGTCAGATAATTATAATTTTCGCTTAAAGAGATTGTCCAGTTTAGAAAATACATTTTCAGAAACTCTATGAAGGGGGTTCCTCAATTTCCTCAATTCAGGGTCCTCATTCTCGACCACAATTGAGAATGATTACTGTGAGCGTCTCTCGCCCTGGAGGACTTGTCCTGTCCTGCATTATACAGACAGCCCAATGTTTGGAATGCACACTTTGTAAGACCTCATTTCCCCTGTGGTGGCGCTCCAGGGAAACAAATCACTTCTAGGATTCCCTGGAAGGATTCCATTATGGAGATCCCCAGACATAATTATCCCCATAATGGAATGCTTTGTAATCTGCTCATTTTTTAAGAGAGCCTTTTAACAAATAAAGATTGTGTACAGCAGAGACCCCCTTTAATAGACTATAAAGGAGTGTAAAGTAGGCTTCATTATGAGTGATTAATTGACAGAGTGAGAAAACTCTGCCATAGTGGCACACCAGTGTAGAAGATCATGACGCAGAAGTGAGATGGGGTTACCAGTAGAGGGGGACTGAGTGACACAGAGGTCCTTTATGAAAGGGGAGGAGATAATCTGAGCGCCAGGTGATGACATTTTGTTGGCCCATGCACGAGCCTTGTGGCCTGAGTTAAAATACATGTAATTGCACATAGTATATATGAAGTATGATCATAAATGAGTGTCTCTGATAAGACATTTTACTGGATATGTGCTCTGTATGCAAATTATTAGATATTTACTTGGCAAGTATTTAAAAAATATCATTTTTAAATTATTGCCCAATTTTTATTTTATTTTTTGTAATCCTGGTTAAAGGAAATCTGTCATCAGGATAATCGCTATTGAAGTAAAGCCATGGCCTAATAGCACTTAGTACCTTATTTCCAAATGTGCCTTTGTTTCAGCAATAGATATTTTCTATCCTCTGAAAATCTAGTTTATTTGGTATGCAAATGAGCTAGTAAGGTGCCCAGAGGGGCGTCACTCTGCAGGAAAGAGCCCAGGCACACCTCCTGGGCAAAGGATTGGCAGAGTTATGGCTTGAATGTGATGTAGGAGGGGTGGATGGACACATTGTGGCAGGAGGCGTGCCTGGGCTCCTTTCTGCAAGAATGACGCCCCTCTGGGCACCTTACTGGCTCATTTGCATACCAAATAAACTGGATTTTTAGAAGATAGAAAACATCTATTGCTGGAACAAAGGCACATCTGGAAATAAGTGCTATTAGGCCATTGCTTTACTTCAATAACGATTATCCTGGGGACATATTTCTTTTAATACAGTAGACTATCCATACCTTTGTCTTTATTTTTCATATAGTATAAGACATCTATTGACCACTTACAATTACTATGATGGATTTAAAGGGTAATCTGGTATCAATAGGGTTGCCTGGTTTAAAAAAAAAATCCTCTTTCTCATGCTAAGGAAGTTTGAGTTAAAGGAAGGAGCCCTTCATCTATTAACAAGAGCAAATAGTGGTTATAAGGAGCACCTCTAACTTTGGAGGACCAAACACTTCTATGCACTACACTGACAGCCTATGGGAACACTTGTAATTCTTCATTTCCCCTATAGTGGTGCTGCAGGGAAATTAAAAATGTGTTGCTTGGCTTCCCTACAAATGACAGTTGATCATTGGGAGTACGGCAGCATGGTACTCTGTGTTTAGGCTACTGATAGGGGACAGTAGTGGGCCCCTGTATAAGAACAATATATGTCTCTTACATTCAGTAATGGGAGTGACTGAGAACCTCCTTCATAACGCTATTTAAAGTTCTCTACTGTTTGTCAATCAAACAGTAATGTTAGCCATGGAAAGTGGAATCGTTAATGTGGCCCCCAACATGCAGCCTAGTAGACAACAGGAAATTAGTGCAAGTGGGCTCTTTTTGCCCACAGGACTCTATGAAGCTGAACAAGAGCCTCACATGATATGCGTCTCTTTGGAAATGGACCCCTCAAAAAAACTGGAATTGTCTAAAGTGGAAAACTAAACCCATGATATAACAGATTTAAGGTATGTTGACATGTCATTTTTGTACATGTAGGTGGTATACATACATTGGGAGTAATCCCTCTTGACCTCTGACCTGACTATAGACCACACACACTATGTCTAAAGCAGTGTGGTTCTTGGGCGCACCAGAAGAAATTATGCTCAGGGCCCAAACCATATATCAATAATCTTGAATAGGTGGTTCATAAAAAAAATAGGCCCTCGTGACAAGTGATTGTCTCTAAAGGCAGCTCCAAATGGGTCTTTTCTCCTAGACCTATAGGTCTATCATTGAGTCTACTAGATGATCCTCTAGTACTCTGGTGGGCCAGTCAGACCCTGGCATAAAGAATATCCTTTTGGCATACACTGGGCTGGTATACATCTGCATAACTTTTTTACACTGTATAGCATAGCTCCCTACACTTTTCTATGCTGTAGGACACAATAAAAAATGTATGCACCTTGGCATAGGGAGCCTATGAGCGACTTATCTCACGGTATGTCTGGGATACGTCAATAGAAGTATTCTTCAGAGAACCTCCCAACGTAAGCATTCGATGTAAGCCTAAACGATTTCTGAAGAGGCTTTATTTTTTATTTAGACAGAATAGTATTATATAGTATAATAGTATTATATTACTGTATTATGCAATGTTCGGTACATTCATTCAGAGGATTATACTTCTAATACCGTGTAGGAACAAGCGGTTTTATTTTCTATTTTTATGATGTTTGCCGCTTGCCTTTTATCTATATAGAATTAGTCTTAAAATTTGGCAGTGACATTGTGGCATCTGTTCTGATGTTTGCAATCATCTGTAATTAACAGCTTAAAATAATAAAAAAGACTGAGAAACTATAGCAGAGCGAACTGATTAAATGGCAACAAGTGATCTACAATCTAAAGGTTTTGCAGGGACGGTTTGTGGTTCATCCTGCTGCACGTTACTGTTTAATCAGGTATCAATGATTTACTAATTTTTGCTTTGAGAATGTTGAGCTTCTGATCATTTTAATCTCTCAATAAAGAGGTGGGATGTCGAGTGAATTTATCATTCATCTACTCTTAGTTTAACTTAATGCATTTTTCATACTATAGGACACACCCAGATGTAGTTTAAAGTATTTTTCAGACTACAGGACACACCCAGATGCAGTTTAATGTATTTATCAGACTATAGGACTCACCCAGATGTAGTTTAAAGTATTTTTCAGACTACAGGACACACCCAGATGCAGTTTAATGTATTTATCAGACTATAGGACTCACCCAGATGTAGTTTAATGTATTGTTCAGACTATAGGGCTCATCCAGATGTAGTTTAATGTATTTTTCAGACTATAGGACTCACCCAGATGTAGTTTAATGTATTGTTCAGACTATAGGGCTCATCCAGATGTAGTTGAATGTATTTTTCAGACTATAGGACACACCCAGATGTAGTTTATTGTATTTTTCAGACTATAGTACACACCCAGATGTAGACAATTGAAAATAAGAACAAAAAAGAGATTTTATATCCTGGTCTGGTAAAGAAAAGGGTTAATCCTTAGTTGTCTAAGAAAAAGGTGAGCATTTACACCTGGTGGTGTATGGTATATGAGAGATTCTTATATTTTATCCCCTGGTAGGTTAGATAGAGGATATTACCTGGTGGTCTACGATCTAAGAAGTTGTACATTTTATTACCTGGTGGTCTAGTCAAAGCATGTGATTATTACCTGGTGTCCTAGAGAACTAGACTATTATTGTGAGATCTAGGGTACAATAGGGGGTTAATGTCCGATGTTCTAAGGTGTATGAGGGGGTTGCTATTTTGTTCCCTCATGGTCAAAGCAAAAAAAAAAAAAAACCTGGTGGTCTATAGTATATGAGGGGGTAAATGTATAACACCTAGGTATATGGAGAAAAAAATCTAAATTATTCGAAGTCTAAGACGTAAGCCATATACAGTTTTTTTTTATTATCCTCCAACAAGCAGGGAAACCATGGCTACCCATGTAATATTTGATGTTTTTTGTGGTGCACATTGAATGGTTATAGTAGTCCAATCCAGTCCGATTCACTTTTAGAGGGTGAATTTTTTTTGTGGCTACAAATCCTTTACCAGAAGAAGTGAAACTGAAATAAATGGATTTGCTCCATCTTGTGCCTGATGATAATACTGCATCTGCAAGACCTTCATGATGACCTAACTGAAGCAGAAGGCGAGTTCAGGATTATGTTCAAATGTATATCTTCTTCCCAGAATTCCAGAGGAGCATGTATGGCCTATTAGCCTCCTCATGGTTAAGGAGCTCCCCAAATGTATACATTCACATGGCCTTATAACTGTATAGGAGTGACAGTGCCAGAGAAATGCTAGCCACAACCCTTTTAACAGGACTTTGTTCACACTATCATCATGACTTTTTTTTATAACTAGTCCACGGCAGTAGAGATGAGAAAATTTCTGATTTTACCGAATCGGCTCTCAGATTTGTTTTGGTGAAAAAATTTGTCCTGAATCAAAAGTGCTCATATTGCCCTTAAAAGTTTTGTATGCCACAGTGAGGTCTCCCAGGACGGCATCCAACCCCTTTCAGGCTCTTTAACTCCAAGACAGCATTAGTAAAGTGGCAGTAACAGATATGGCTATGGGTAAATGGATGGTAGCTGGCGTTAACCAAAGCCTGTTTTATAACACACTGCACTTAAATAAAAAAAAATTCCAAAAATGATTCCCTCTCAGTGGAGATGGCTTCTTATCTGTCTTTTGATCTGTAAAATGAATTGTGTTGAATTAGAATATTTTGGAAAATTTATAACAAATTTGATTAATGTACAATCGATTCATTCATCTCTACAAGGCGGCTATTAGAAGTATGTTTTCAAATGGATACTGATGGATCCATCAGGAGTTCTGGATGACCAGAATAACGGTTCAGATTGTATAATCTTGCTGTCAAAGATACAGGAAAATTGTCAGAAATGAGCCCAGAATGCAAGTATGAACAATATGCGAGCAAGAGCGTATATACAGGCCTCATAGGGCACCTTGGAAATAAGTATGGACCCATAGTAACATAGTTTATAAGGCTGAAAAAAGACATCTGTCCATCCAGTTCGGCCTGTTATCCTGCAAGTTGATCCAGAGGAAGTAAAAAAAAACTCCTGTGAGGCTCAAGCCAATTTTCCTCACTTTAGGGGAAAAAATGTTGGACAAAGTGGAATAGGTGCTTCATAAATGTGGCGATCATTCTGAACAGCATATTTCTCTTGAATTTACACCAGACAACTGGCAAGTATATATTGATACATCTGCTTATCATCTATAACAAAGCTAACTACCTGCAGCCACCACTAGAGGGAGCTCAGTCCATAGAAATGTATACAGTTACCAATTACTGAAATGAAAGCTGAAATAATGTCTTTGTATTGAGCTTTCCCTAGTGGCGTCTACATGAAAATGTAGTGTTTTCTTGCCGGGAAAAGAAGGTGTGCAGCACCAGGCCCCCCTCTACCCAGGACCCATAGCAGTTGCATTGTCTTCCTCCATTGAAGATATACCAATTGAGTGGCAGCCATCAAAAGGCAGTCACTCATTTGTAGCCTCCTCTCTGGGGATGATCCCTATAAGTAATTTGCAGGATAGTTATGTTCTTTCAAGGGAGCTGGCACTATTTTCAGATAAAACTCTTGGATTTGCAATAGACTTTCTTTCTCTTCCGGGTGTCGCTGTTGTCTGCTTTTTGCCATGAGACTCCTGGTGCATGTGAACGAAGATGTCTATTTTGACAGGCAGTTGGAGCACAATGAGCCTGTCTTCATGATGTATTAACTTGGGTGCCTTGACATGACCTAATGTCTGGTACACGAAAAAAGTTTAATGGAGACAGCACGTCCTTAAGTGAAGCTTTATTCCGGATACTACGTTTCAGCCCAAGGAATAAAGCTTCACTTAAGGACGTGCTCTCTCCATCAAACTTTTTTCATGTACCTGATCTTCTGATCCTGTGGGGGAACTCACCATTCTCCCTGGAGACGTGCACCCGCAACTAAGTGGACCTGGCGTGCTGTCCTGCGCTAGCTGTTTGGATGACCTAATGTCTGGACACACTCATTGCGAAACTATTTTGTGGAATTTACTGTTACAAAATTTGGTCTCAGTTGCTTTTGTTTTTAATAAAATGTTAGCACTTCGGTTTATTCTTGCATACAGGTCTCTTATTGCATTTAGATTTCTACTTCACATCAGGTTAATCTTGTACCTTAAGAAGTCTCCTCCTAGGATAAAAAGAAAAGTTTTGTTTTTCAGGAGTCAGATGGAAATTGAGAGTAATACATGCACAATATTTTTGAATTTGTCAGGTGTGGGTGGACTCTTTTTGTGTACTGAAAATGATAGATGGCAACAGGAATTTCCTCCAGCTATTTGTGTCTAAACAGACCCTTATCTAAACTGACAATATGACCAGGAAAACTGTTTCTTCTTCTGGTCTGGTTTAGCAACTACTTGCATTCCCCATGTGTCAGATGGAGCCTTTTCTCCAGGCTGCACACCCATACAAGACTTATTCATGTACAAGTCTAAAACTCACCAACCACAAGCTTCTGTCCCAAGGTGGATTTAATCCCAGTGCTCCCTGCCGTAGAGTATAGACTGTTAATACCACACATTATGTATGTAATAACCTTCATATAATAATACCAAACATTATATAAATAACAGTGTCATTTATTGCCTCCATGCTTAAATAACACTGATATAAAGTGCACAAATAATACCGCCATAAAGCATTCAATTCATCTTGTGCACAGGATACTTAAAAGTAACAAGAGTAGTACTTCATTGCTTCAACTCTTCTTTGTTCAGGGAAGTGGGGCATTTAAACCCTGTTCCAGACCCAGCCAAAATCCCACATACAAACACCTATTTCTAAGCAGGGTTTATATAAACCCCACCCAAATTTGGGGCAATCCCAGAAAATTTTGGACTGTGGAAAACTATTCACTAGTTGGTGAAGGTTCCAGGACAAGTGCTTCTAATGTTCAACCTGGTCATGACAGTAACAATCACTTACTGTACCCATAAACACCGTAGTATTTTTATTTTTATTTTGCAGTGTAGTACTGCCCTGCAGTAGTTTTTTTTTTTTTGCACACTTTAAGGCTGCTAAAAACCCCAAACTGTAGTTTAGTTTGTATTTCTATTTGTATAGTGAGCAGATGTGAGATAACAGGCCATATCCACCAGCCACTAGGTGGAGCTGTTTCCTCTCCCCACAGAGAAGTCAGCATAGTATAGGGCCAGTTTTGTGCCTAGACACTGAAGTGCGTGGAGCTAGGAACTAGATGAGCCATGCTCTGCATTGAATTAGCCCGGGGTAGGGGAAATACAGATGAAAAGAGCAAAGATATACTTCAGAAGCAGGCCAGATGTAAAGTGGAGGTGCAGTGTGCCTATAGAGAATTGCTGTCTGATAAGGACCCCCAGCCTTCATAGCCACAGTCAGTTTTCTATAATGTATTATTATTATTATTATTCACATGATATAATGTCTGATAGATGTAGGTCCCACCTCTGGGACTTACACCTATCCCCAGAACAGGAGCATGTCTGGCTGTTTCTGAGACTCCCATTGAAGTAAATGGAAAGGGGACACCTTTCCATTCACAGTGGCCTAAAGATGATGGTTGGGGGACCACCATTCTGGAGATACAATTCATGCTGGTCCCAGAGGTAGAAAAAGCTGCTCATGTATGGTCACCTTTCTGTTTGCAGTGGCGTACGGGTGACCACTGTTCTGGAGATACAGTAGATGCTGGTCCCAGGGGTAGAGAAAGCTGGCTTATTTGTGCAATCTTGGGACCCACACCTCGTAAACAGAGTCTTGAGAGGCGCACTCCCATTAATTTCTATGGGGCAGATGGAAATAGCAGCCACACATGGGTGGTGTGCCCTCCGTGACTTTGAAGCTTCATCTATGATATAAGTGCGGGTCCTAGAAATGAGACCCGCATCTATCAAACAATGGGTGCATATCCTCTCAATATTCCCTCGTTGGCTGAGATTACAGAACCCCTTTACGGAAATCATGTGAACTCAGGATAGTATACAATATTCTATTGTGTTATTAAGATATAAAGAAGTAAGAACTAGTGACGAGCGAGAATGCTCGGCCGAACTCGCTGTTCAGCCGAGCATGCTGGCGCTTGGGTCCACTCGATGTTCGGCCGAACACCTGGTGTACTCGAGCGCCATAATTAGCGTGTGGGGAGGTATGGCATTCAGTGTATTAGTCAGGGAGAGCTGCCGCAAGGAGGGAGAGATAGTGTACGGACAGAAATGGCTAAGCAGGGATAGATTTTATTTTAAAAACAAATAAAAGCCCTTTTGAGGGCTATTGGAACATTTGTGCCTGGTTTAGTCGCATTGACTTACATTATGCTCGGGTGCTCGGCCGAGCACTCAAGCACCCCTTGTGCTCGGCCAGAGCACCCAAGCATACGAGCACCCAGGTGCTCGATCCATACTAGTAAGAACATTTATTTATGTATTTGTCCTGGCTATATACTAGTGATTGAGCTGTGGTAACAGAGAGTGGAACTTTGTGTACATTGGGGACTTGGCCTCATGTTACTTGTTTGGTTAAGAGAGCTGCACATATAAGTCCACCTTTTCCATTCACAGTGGCCTATCTACAGTTGAGGGTTGGGAACCACCATTCTTGAGATACAGTAGATGCATGTCCCAGAGGCAGAGAGATCTGGGCATGCGTATCTATATTTCTATTTCCAGTGGCCTATGATTGAAAGTTGAAGGGCCACCATGCTGGAGATACTTCAGGTGTTGGTCAAAGAGGTGGAACCAACATCTATCAGACCCATATGGCATACTGTATTGTATGGATCCGACATAAATCTCTAAGATGGGACAACTTCTTTAATGCACTGTCTATTTTTTACAGTAGTTTGTTGTATTAACAATCTAGGTCATGTAAGGATATAAAGTTTACTTAGAAGGTTATCTTTGGATGGTTGTCAAGTGAACTTTACCCCATGGTATGGTCAGCAGTGAAGTTGAAAGTTCACACTTTGTACTGAGTGTCTTTATTAAGCAATCATATCTCATTTGTGTATTAGATACAGTATCACTATGGGGCCAATCATATAAGGTTCTACCATACATACTAGCGTGATCAGCAATAGAATATGTTGACTCAAAGTTGGCATTAACCCTTCAAAAGAAGGAAGCATGTCAAGGAAAATCACGGGGGATTTATCAAAAGCGGTGTAAAGGAAAACTGGCCCATAGCAACCAATTAGATTCCACCTTTCATTTTTCATATCTCCTTTGGAAGATGAAAGGTGGCATCTGATTGGTTGATATGGGCAACTAAGACAGTTTTCCTTTACATCAGTTTTAATAACTCTCCCCCACAGACTTTTTAAAGTGAAGGGGTTTCCAAATTCATTGGTTCCTACTGTAGAGACAACAGCCCCTCCCTATTTATTTAGACTGATTACCCCACTAGAAATGAGTGATTCGATTCTAAATGAATTGATTTGTCACCAATTTCCCAAAAAAGTCTTCTTCCAAACAAATAGAAGTTTTGGAAATTAGATTTGTATGAATAGCCCAAAATGGTGCCTGTCATAGGGAGGGAAACAGGTCAAGGAAGATGAAGATGGAGGATCACATGACCCCGTGCGGTTCCCTGACCGAGGTGTTTTCCCACAATGCTTTTCAGTCAGCTTGACTTCCAATGAAAAGTGAATATATTGGCTGGTCTATCAGGCTCAGATGCCATTGTGAGCTCAGCCACTGATGTGATAGAATGTGTCTGACATGTCTCTGGCAGAAAACAGACACCCAAGATATTGCCATTTAGGGTCTTTCAGGGACAGTGTAGTGATTGTGAAACAGATATGTTTAGTTAGGTAGATTGAATTACTAGGTAGAAAGTCAGGTTTTATCATTAGCAATAGCATAGGGGCATTTAGGGTACTGTGTGTACTGCTGTAGGGCTGCTGAAGCTTTCATAACTTCATGTGATGCACTGCACAAAGATCATTTAAAATGAAAATGCTTTTCTGTGTATGAGCCAAAAATCTGTTGCAAAGATTCTACAGTTCATAAATGTTTTATAGGCATATTTTACAGCATCATCTGCTGCATATTTTTCTACTATATATAAGTGCACAATTAGGCACATTTTAGTGCTTAATTACCAGTATATAGTGTGGTCGCGGCCCTTTAATTTGGCCTATATTTTTGGACACTTGTGCACAACAAGCCGCTGTTTCTTCCAGTACTACCATTTGTGTTTATAAAATCAGACAGGCATCTACTCCTGTTAAGGCATACTTTTTGGACCACTTGTTCAGACTAAGCCACTAATTCTTCTGATACTACCATATAAGTTTAAACACACAGGCAGACATCTGCCCTCTTTAAAGCATAATTTTGGACACTTGTTCAAAACAAGCTACTACTTCTTCCAATACTACATTTTATGTGGATAAACTCAGGTAAGCATCTGCCCCCGTTAAGGCATAATTTTTGGACCACTTGTTCAGAACAAGCCACTGTTTTCTCTGATACCACTGTGTGTGTTAAAACATTGCATTTATCCCCAATAAGAGACAATTTTAAGTCTCCTTGATCTCTTTGCAGCATTTAACACTATAGACCACTATTTCCTCCTCACCACACTCCAATCTATCGACTTTAAGCAAAAGTGTCTCTCATGGTTTTCTACATATGTCTCTGGCCGCTCTTTCAATGTGTCATTTGCTGGCTCTACTTCCCCTCCTCTCCCTCTTGCTGTTGATGTTCTGCAGGGTTCAGTCCTAGGTCATCTCCTCTTTTCTCTCTACACAGCCCTTATTGGACAGACTATTAGCAGATTTGGTTTCCAATACCACCTCTATGCCAATGACATCCAACTATATACTTCTTCCCGTGACAGCACACCTTCTGTACTACAGAACACAACTGTCTGTCTGTCCGCTGTCTCTAACATCATGTCCTCTCTCTATCTGAAACTGAATCTTTCTAAAATTGAACTGGTACTGGTGTTTTCTACTAACTTACCTAAACCTGATATTTCTGTCTTAGTGTGTGGCAAACATCATCATGCCTAGGTAACATGCCTGCTATCTCCATGTTTGACATTGATCTTTCCTTTAACCCTATTTTCAGTCACTTGCCAGCTGATACCACCTGCACCTCACCAACATTTTGTAACAGAAGCTGCTGTGCGCCGCTATTCTCCTGCTTACTTCTGCGGTCCCGGGCACCATGTTCAGCAGTGATCTGTTGCCTGTGCTTCCCCATTCAGAGTTGCAGTTCTGGGCCTTGCAGGTACTGTTTGTTCTGTGATCCACTATACAGTTTCCTTTCAGCCCTGGCCAAAGCATACATACTGCTTCTTCCCTGCAGCACTTCCTTAAGGGCTGGTGCGCATCACTTCCTGTGCTTTATGGGTTAGATCATGTGACCTCGCTGACCAATCCTAGCCCCCTTTACAGATGTTTGAGTGTCAAGGTCCTTGTGTCCTGCAAAGGTTGCTGATTTCTCTGCTTGTGTTTCTGGACTCCGCTACCTGTTTGATCCCTGCCTGCTTGCCTTGACTCTCCTGTTGCCGACCCGGGCTGCCTTACCTGTACCTGTGCTGCCTGGCCTGACCTATTGCTCGTTTGACCTCGCCTCTGCCTCATCCTTTGATCCTGCACTGTTGCTCCTGGTTACAACTCGGCTTGCTGACTACGTCTGTACCTCTGGTACCCTGCGCAAGTACCTTATGGTCAGCCTGGACTAGCTGCTTCATGTGCCAATCCTCCTCAAGAGGTAGTGATCTGGTGTTCCTCTCGGGAAAGCCTATCCCCATCATCAGGGGTACACTTAGACAACGCCCTTAGAGGAGGTAGGACGCGTGGCATGGTGGGTTCACACCTGCTATATTTCTAGAATCTCATTGTGACCCTGATCTGTTCCCGTCTTGATTACTGTAACTCATTACTAATTGGTCTCCTCCTCATCAGACTCTCCCCTCTCCAATCTATCCTGAATGCAGCAGCCAGAGTCACCTATCTGTCCTGTGCCAGTCATTGCTCCAATACATCTGCCCTGTGCCAGTCATTGCACTGGTTACCCATACAGTACAGGATTCAAATTAAATTCCTCATTCGCACCCACAAAGCTCCCCATAGTGCTGCACTCCCCTACATCTCTTTCCTCATTTCTGTCTACCATCCTATCCGTGCCCTAAGCTCTGCAAACCACTTATAACTGACATCCACCATAATCTAAACCTCTCACTCCCGGTTTCAAGACTTCTCCAGAGCTGCACCAATTCTCTGTAATGCCCTTCCCCAAGCAATTAGGTTAATTCACAACATTTGCGGTTTTAGGTGCATCATGCATCATGTTTCTTAACCTGATCCATATCCACACCCCATGCACTCAGAAGCACTACAGATGTCAGCCGGTGATGGATCATGCAGCTTTATATCTACTCCCCTATTGTGTTAAGATGGCCTGATCATTTCAGAAATCAAGCACTTATTACCTTCTCTGTCACCCCTATCTCTTCATAGATTGTAAGCTCTTGAGAGCAGAACTCTCATTCCTCTTGTTTCAGTTGTTGTCTTGTATGTTGTTATGATATTTTTGACTCTTTTTGTACATGCGCCACCTTATTGTAAAACGCAGTGGAATATGTTGGTACTATATAAATTATAATTATATAAGTTTCAGAAGCATAAATCCAATGGTGCCATGTGTTTTTAACAGGCTGTTTATTAACATGGTCCACTATGTGTTTACCCGTAGCTGTATATGCCAGTGTCACTCTGACCTTATTTACTATTGCTCTCATTGTGATAAAGAGCTTGAAATGGAAGAGGGGAGAGGGCGACAGAGTAAAAATAAAAAAAGAAAGATAAGAGAGACACATTTGACCATTAGGAGTCCTCAGAGTTTCATCCACCAGATTTCATGCCAATTGGAGCAATTTTGATGGGTAGAGTCGATTTAGCTATGAAGTAAATTTTTTGAATTTAAATTTGTTAGAATTAGACCAGGAAGGAAAAATATACTAAACTCCAAACCCGCCAAGCTATATTTATCAAGCAGCAGATAGGGCAGCACCCCACAGAGTGGGTGGATGAGGGTGCACGTCTCCAGGAAGGGTGGTGAATCCCTTCAAAAAGCAATCAGCATATAGAAACAAAGTTGGAGGAGACAGCACGTCCTTAATGAAGCTTTATTCCGGATGCTACATTTATCGGTGCAATACAAACATTATGCTCATGGGGACAAAGCTTCTAAATTTATGATGGCTAGCTTAAAGAAGCGCAAAGCTCGTGCTTATATACATACTATTAAAAACACCTCTTCACAGGTACTCACGTCGACGGAACAAATAGCCAGACAATTTAGAGACTATTACCATTCTCTCTACAACCTGAATAGCCCTTTGGATCTCAAGGCCAAAGGAGATAAAGAGAAGTTTATAGATGATTGGTTACATACGCTCAATCTTCCTTCCCTCTCCCCCTCACAGGCAATCTCACTTGCCCAACCATTTACTATGCAAGAATTGGAAACAGCTCTTAGATTGACTCCTACCCACAAATGCCCTGGACCCGATGGGTTACCTGCTGCCTACTATAGTACCTTCTCTCATCAGCTGCTCCCCAAACTTTTACAGGTTTGTAATGGAGCATTAAACCAGGCACCTCTACATCCCCAGATGCTTACAGCATTGATCACCATAATTCCTAAAGAAGGGAAAGATCCCACGCTCTGCGCCAACTATAGGCCTATATCGCTGTTAAATGCTGATCTAAAGTTATATGCTAAAATGCTGGCACTTAGACTACAACCCCTTTTACCACAACTAGTGAATGCAGAACAGGTAGGCTTCATGTCGGGTAGAGAGGGGAGAATGAATACCACTAGGCTAGTGAGCCTTATACATCACGCCAGAACACATTCCAAACCACTAGTTCTTTTAGGCACAGATGCCGAAAAGGCATTCGATCGTATTGATTGGATATTTATGCAAAGAACCTTACTCAAATTTGGAGTACCCGCTCCCTTCATACAGGCTATCATGGCTATGTATGAATCTCCAACTGCCCAAGTATTAGTGAATGGGACTATGTCCCCATCCTTTTCTATAAGAAACAGTACACGCCAGGGGTGTCCCCTCTCCCCGCTACTATTCATTTTAACGGTAGAATACCTGTTTCAGGCTATAAGACAAGAAGAAAGGGTTGAAGGGTTGTGTATTAGGGGGGTCACTCACCAACTTGCGGCATTCGCGGACGACCTTTTAGTTATTAGCTCTAACCCAGAAGAGGCATTCCCAGCTATTCTCTCTCTGTTCCAGAGATTTGGGGAGATGTCGAACTTCTTGATCAACCCTTCTAAATCGTAGGTATTGAATGTGACATTATCTCAACAGACCCAAAAACTGCTAGAAACTCACACTCCCTACCAATGGTCATCTAGTTATATAAAATTCCTAGGGATAAATTTGACCTCAGACCCAGCAAAACTATATAAAGAGAACTTCCAACTGCTTCCATCAACTATAAAAAATACTATTGATTCATGGGACATTCCATTTACATCATGGTTTGGGAGACGTACGTTAATCAAATCTGTTCTGGTACCTAAAGTACTATACTATATGCAGACCCTACCTATTCCATTGCCTAATACCTTTTTCATGCAGATTAAACGGATACTTTCCTCTTTCCTCTGGAGCAAATCGCGCCCGCGACTGCCTCACTCCATATTGATTCAATCGAACAAACTAGGGGGACTGGGGCTTCCAGACTTAGGACTTTATTATAGAGCAGTACATGGGATGAGATGCCTGGAATGGCTCAGACCTAGACATGGCAGACTAGATATTCAGGCGGAGACAGGGACTGTTAAACCACCTCTCAGAGCCTTCTTATTCTCAACACCAAAGAATATGGCATATACCGTTACCCCATTAAATGACATGTCTAGAGCTACCATTAAAATCTGGCACTCCAGTCTCTCCAAGATATTACTTACAACATCATCAATTTCTCCAGAAATACAGATAGGAGCAGGGGCGTACATAGAAATCATTGGGCCCCATAGCAAGAATCTGAATGGGGCCCCTAACCCCGCCCACTACCCCGGCCAACCCACATGCTACCCTGGCTCCTCCCATGCCACACCCCCATTTGCCAATAAAGAAATGTATACATGAGCTACTGATTTATTTATTTTTTTAAATTATGGAGACGTTATACTGAATGTGGGCAGCCACAAGGATGGATTATACTGTATATTATACAGCATGGTGTACGGATTATACTGTATACTATACAGCATGGTGTAGGGATTATACTGTATATTATACAGCATGGTGTATGGATTATACTGTATATTATACAGCATGGTGTACGGATTATACTGTATATTATACAGCATGGTGTACGGATTATACTGTATACTATACAGCATGGTGTAGGGATTATACTGTATATTATACAGCATGGTGTACGGATTATACTGTATATTATACAGCATGGTGTACGGATTATACTGTATATTATACAGCATGGTGTACGGATTATACTGTATATTATACAGCATGGTGTACGGATTATACTGTATACTATACAGCATGGTGTAGGGATTATACTGTATATTATACAGCATGGTGTACGGATTATACTGTATATTATACAGCATGGTGTACGGATTATACTGTATATTATACAGCATGGTGTACGGATTATACTGTATACTATACAGCATGGTGTACGGATTATACTGTATATTATACAGCATGGTGTACGGATTATACTGTATACTATACAGCATGGTGTACGGATTATACTGTATATTATACAGCATGGTGTACGGATTATACTGTATACTATACAGCATGGTGTACGGATTATACTGTATATTATACAGTATGGTGTAGGGATTATACTGTATATTATACAGTATGGTGTACAGATTATACTGTATATTATACAGCATGGTGTACGGATTATACTGTATACTATACAGCATGGTGTACGGATTATACTGTATATTATACAGTATGGTGTAGGGATTATGCTGTATATTATACAGTATGGTGTACGGATTATACTGTATACTATACAGTATGGTGTATGGATTATACTGTATATTATACAGCATGGTGTACGGATTATACTGTATATTATACAGTATGGTGTACGGATTATACTGTATATTATACAGTATGGTGTATGGATTACACTGTACATTGTATAGCATGGTACAGGGATTATAATATATACTGTACAACAAATGCATGGCGGTTACACCATGCCGGACAATATAACCCCTGCGCCATGCTGTACAATATACAGTATATACACAGTGTAGAGGTATAATGTATATTGTCTGGCACAGTGTATGCATATACCCACACACATATACCCACACGCAAACATACACACATACATATACACACACACAAACATACACACATACATATACACACACATACATACATACATATACACACACATACATACATACACATACACACACATACCTACACATGAAACACATAAATACTTATAGTTACTTGTCCCTTGTACCGCCGACTCCACTCTGGAGGGGGCTGGGCCTTGATCTTCTTTCCCCTCTTTGCCGCGCTGCACAGGTCCTCCTCGTCCAGTAGCAGCGCGGCATGAGGGCGGAGGCGGGGCCAGCTGGAGCACACAGGAACGTTCGGGTGGTCCTGCGGTGAGCGGAGGTGAGCAGGCCAGGAGAGGCCCGGAGCGCAGGCAGGGCAGGACGCATCTTAATGCTGCAAGTAGGGGGCGGGGCCTCCCGTGCGCTCCGGGCCCCTCCTGTGCTGGGGCCCCATAGCAGTGGCGTGGTCTGCCTCTATGGGCGGTACGCCACTGGATAGGAGATATTCTTTGGGATTCTTCCCCGATTTTCAACTCTACATTGTCAGAAGAAGTTACACAGATATCTCTACCAGTAATAGATTTATTGGACATGAACGGAGCTTTTCGGGAAAACTGGGATTTGCATCCTACACTACGCCCATTGTCGTTTTTGCATAAATTACACCTTAAATCTTGGGTCAAGAAAAGTGCCTTTAGACCCCAATCAACCAAAACTCAATTTGAAACAATGGTCCTGAGATGTAAAACACCGAAAAATAAAATAGCAAATATATATGCCAGTTTGACCTCCCAGGCCAGGCCCAAAGTACATGATTTTATTCCACTCTGGGAGAAAGACCTTAAAGTACAATTTACTGCCAGAGAGAGGGATTTCCTTCTCTCTTCAACATCGAAAGTATCACGATGTGTGAAATTGCAAGAGAACATGTACAAAGTTCTCACCAGATGGTACTATACACCACAAAAACTCCATACACTTTTTCCGCGATGTGACCCGACATGCTGGAGATGTCTGACATGTACAGGTCCTATTCTACATATATGGTGGGATTGCCCTATTATAGCTGGTTTCTGGAGCCAAATATGTGCAACTCTTACCAAATTGAGTAAAATAAATATTATGCCTAATGCCAGGATCTGCTTGTTAGGTCTTCTAGGAGATCTCCATGGCCCCAAACACCTCAAGACACTTCTTATTATGTTATTAGCGGCTGCTAGAGTATTGGTGGCCACAAACTGGAAATCTACTGAGGCACCGTCATTCTCACATTGGGTGGTAAAATGTGATAGCATATTTAGAATGGAACAAATAGCTGGGTGGGAAATGAGACGCACACAATGGTTTAATGCAGTATGGGATCCTTGGAGAAAATTCTGTAACTTCTCCCAGTAATCTACATCCCACTTCCCTTTGAAAACTTTCGATCAGTAGCAATAAGATTATATTCATATATGAATGATAGATCTACAGAATATTATTATTATTATTATTATTATTATTATTATTATTATTATTATTATTAAAGCGCCATTCATTCCACAGCGCTGTACATGTTGAAAGGGGTTTACATACATAGTCTAGACAATTGCTCTAGGACAAACAAGTTACAGACTGGTACAGAAGGAGAGAGGGCCCTGCCCGTGAAGGCTTACAATCTATGCGGTATGGGAGGACACAGTAGGTGAGGGTAAAGCTGGTCATGGCAGTGTAGCAGCAGCAGGGTCACAGGTTGTAGGCTTGTCTGAAGAGGTGGGTTTTCAGATTTCTTTTGAAGGATTCCACTGTAGGTGAGAGTCTGATATGTTGGGGTACAGAGTTCCAGAGTATTGGGGCTGCGCGGGAGAAATCCTGGAGGCGATTGTGTGAAGAGTTGATAAGAGTGGAGGAGAGAAGGAGGTCTTGTGAGGATCGGAGATTACGTGTGGGGATGTATCGGGAGAGTAGTTCTGAGATGTAGGGAGGGGACAGGTTGTGGACGGCCTTGTATGTATTTGTTAGTATTTTAAACTGAATTCTCTGGGGAATGGGGAGCCAGTGAAGGGATTGGCAAAGGGGAGAGGCAGAGGAGTAACCGGGTGAGAGGTGGATTAGTCGGGCAGCAGAGTTGAGGATAGATTGGAGGGGGGCTAGGGTGCTAGATGGAAGGCCACAGAGGAGAATGTTGCAGTAGTCTAGGCGGGAGATGATGAGGGCATGTATTAGTACTTTGGCAGACTCATAGTTGAGGAACGCACGGATACGGGAGAATACAAATAACTTACTCTCTCCACCCCCCCTCCTTCTTAACTTTCCCATCCTCCTTTACCCTCCGCACCTAACCAGTTTAGATTAGACCAGTAAGGAACTTCAAGAAATTCACTCATCCCAACACACAAAGTTGTAGATGGAGTTATGTAAGTGTGTAATAGAACAGCGGTCTACACTGATTACCGATCTCTTAATCCGTCTAAATGGTCCTTTAGAAGTTAAAGGAGTTATGCCTTTTTTGAGACACCCCTGCACTTAAATACCTGTATAAAACATAATCTAACATACTAACTTGACCTTACAATTTGTGTTTCCTTCCCTATTCTTCCTCTATCCTCCAGCCAATGTGCACCCTCCACTCCACAAAGTGAGCACTTAGATGTGAAGCTTCACCAATGAACACACATGTGATATAAGTGTTTGGGCAGGAGAGCATGCTGCATCTTTTAAAATCATGGGATGCCCTACAAACTGACCTCATAGACTAATCTTTAATAATGAGATTGTGCTTAGTCCTTGTCATGAAATAAGCCAAAATACGGTGCAAATTTGTGCCTGTGTGACACAAGATGCAACATTTTACACCATAATTTCAGGCAAAAATTTTAAGACAAAATAAGCCAATCAATAGGTGGCATCAAGTTAGAGAAACATGTCTGGCCATGCCCTAGAGATGAGTGAATCAATTCTAAATTAATTAATAGAGATGAGCGAGTAGTGTTCGATCGAGCTGGTATTCGATCGAATACTACGCTATTTGGCGTACTCGATTTCGTTCGAGTATAACGGCGATGGCGCACTTAGAATTCGTTTCCCCTCCCACCTTCCCTGGCGCTCTTTTTCCACCAATCACCATGCAGGGGGGGTATGACAGGCACGCTGGCAGCGCGAAAACGGCGTCTACATGCATTGGCTGGAAAAACCATGTGACCTCGAATATTAAAAACTCAGCTCTTCCTGCTCGTACGCATATGCTGCGTGAACTTAGTCAGGGACAGAGGCTGGAGAAGGGAGAGACAGGTTTTAGCTGTTGGACAGGCAGGAGCGTGATTAAAAGCCCTTATCAGGGCTACTATAGTGCAGTACAGTGATAGCTTTACTACAATATAGACTTTACAGAGAACGGCTGCCGTATTCAGGGATAGCTGCTGGAGTAGGGACAAAGAGAGGCATTAGTGGTGTATTAGGTGCTCTGCTACATACCAAACTATATTTGGCACTACTGCTGTGTACCTTGAACTATAAAATATATAGGCCTTATAATTGGCAACTGTACAGTGCGTTCTCTTGCAAACTAATTTAAATACCCACCGTCTGAACAGTTAGTACACGGCTGTGTACCTTGAACTATAAAATATATAGGCCTTATACTAGGCAACTGTACTGTGCGTTCTCTTGCAAAATTATTTAAATACCTGGTGTTTATACCCACCGTCTGAAAAGTTAGTACACGGCTGTGTACCTTGAACTATAAAATATATAGGCCTTATAATTGGCAACTGTACTGTGCGTTCTCTTGCAAAATTATTTAAATACCTGGTGTTTATACCCACCGTCTGAACAGTTAGTACACGGCTGTGTACCTTGAACTATAAAATATATAGGCCTTATAATTGGCAACTGTACTGTGCGTTCTCTTGCAAAATTATTTAAATACCTGGTGTTTATACCCACCGTCTGAACAGTTAGTACACGGCTGTGTACCTTGAACTATAAAATATATAGGCCTTATAATTGGCAACTGTACTGTGCGTTCTCTTGCAAAATTATTTAAATACCTGGTGTTTATACCCACCGTCTGAAAAGTTAGTACACGGCTGTGTACCTTGAACTATAAAATATATAGGCCTTATACTAGGCAACTGTACTGTGCGTTCTCTTGCAAAATTATTTAAATACCTGGTGTTTATACCCACCGTCTGAAAAGTTAGTACACGGCTGTGTACCTTGAACTATAAAATATATAGGCCTTGTACTAGGCAACTGTACTGTGCGTTCTCTTGCAAAATTATTTAAATACCTGGTGTTTATACCCACCGTCTGAAAAGTTAGTACACGGCTGTGTACCTTGAACTATAAAATATATAGGCCTTATAATTGGCAACTGTACAGTGCGTTCTCTTGCAAACTAATTTAAATACCTGGTGTAAATACCCACCGTCTGAAAAGTTAGTACACGGCTGTGTACCTTGAACTATAAAATATATAGGCCTTATACTAGGCAACTGTACTGTGCGTTCTCTTGCAAAATTATTTAAATACCTGGTGTTTATACCCACCGTCTGAAAAGTTAGTACACGGCTGTGTACCTTGAACTATAAAATATATAGGCCTTATACTAGGCAACTGTACTGTGCGTTCTCTTGCAAAATTATTTAAATACCTGGTGTTTATACCCACCGTCTGAAAAGTTAGTACACGGCTGTGTACCTTGAACTATAAAATATATATAGGCCTTATAATTGGCAACTGTACTGTGCGTTCTCTTGCAAAATAATTTCACGGCTGTGAAGGCAAAATATTGTAACCAAAAAAAAAAAATGCGGAGGGGGGCTAGCGGAATAGGACGTGGACGAGGACGGGGGCGCGGAAATGCTGTTGGGGGCCTTGTTGAAGCCAGTGGGGATACAATGCGTGCTGGTGAGGGTCAGCCAGGATCCCGCTCATCCAGAATCCCTGCCTTTATGGGACAGTTAAGCAGGGGGCGGGTTACACCGCTGTTGAGGCCTGAGCAGGTTGAACAGGTGGTGCAATGGATAGCCGATAGCGCTTCCACACAGTTGTCCACCAGCCAGTCATCCACACAGTCTCACTCTGACCCTCCTTCCTCCACACCTGGCCAACAGAGTCATCCCACCATTGACCCCTCCCAGGAGCTCTTTTCGGGTCCTTTTTCAGATGTGCCGGAAGAATCCCAGGAGCTAGCAGAGGAATTTGTTTGTAGTGATGCCCAAACACTTGAGTTTTCGCCATCTCCTGCTGATGTGGACCCTGAGCCAGCATCTGTTATCATGAGCGATGATGATGATGAGACGCAGTTGCCATCAAGGGAGGCTGTTGGAATGTCCAGTGGGCAGGAGGAGGAGCAGAGTGAGGAAGTTGAGGTGGTGGATGACGAAATGACCGACCCCACTTGGCCAGGGGTGATGTCCAGCGAGGAAAGTAGTGGAGAGGTGGTGGTCTGCGCAGCACCGAAAAAGGCAGCAAGAGGCAGAGGGATGTCCAGAGGCAGAGGGATGTCCACAGGCAGAGGGATGTCCACAGGCAGAGGGATGTCCAGAGGCAGAGGACAGTCCAGACAGAGAAGTGAGGCCACAGCCAGCAGGGCCGAAGCTGTTCCCGGCAGCGGGCAGTCGCGCGAAGCTCCCCCATCGAGGCCTCGTACTTCTGTGGTGTGGAGATTTTTTAATGTTTGTGCGGATGACAAACTGAGCGCGGTTTGCACACTCTGCCACTCAAAACTGAGTAGGGGCTCTGAGAAGAGCAATCTGACCACCTCAGGCATGCGGCGTCACTTGGAAGTCAAGCACTGGGCTGAGTGGGAGAGAGCAAACGCAATACAACCTGCGCCCGGTCTTGCTGCCACTGCCTCTTCCCCTGTGTTGTGTGCTGCCACTGCGGTCCAGACCTCCAGCCAGGACACCTCCACATCTGCCTCGGCTACTTTGGGGCCTTCTCCTTCAGCCTCCCCTTCCCCCGCCTCTTCGCCTGCACCTTCACACTCCTCGTCCCAACAACTGTCCATCTCGCAGGCGTTCGACCGCAGGCGGAAGTACGCCTCGAGTCACCCCCAAGCCCAAGCCTTAAACTGCCACATCTCCAAACTGCTGGCCCTGGAGATGTTGCCGTTTAGGCTTGTGGAGACGCAGGCCTTCCGCGACCTGATGGCGGCTGCCGCACCTCGCTATTCCGTCCCCAGCCGCCACTACTTTTCCCGGAGTGCCGTCCCCGCCCTGCACCAGCACGTGTCGCGTAACATCAGGCGGGCCCTGAGGTACGCAGTCAGCGCAAAGGTCCACTTGACCACCGACTCGTGGACAAGCGCTTGCGGCCAGGGACGATACATCTCTTTGACGGCACACTGGGTGAATGTAGTGGAAGCGGGGACGGGGTCGCAAACAGAGACGGCCTACCTACCACCCCCGCCCAAGATTGCCAGCATGGGTTCTGATAAACCCCCCTCCTCCTCCTCCTCCTCCTCTGCCTTAACATCGCCCTCAGCCGCTAGCTGGAAGCGTTGCAGCACTGGCGCGGGGAGACGTCAGCAGGCGGTGCTTAAGCTCATCAGCTTGGGCGACAGGAAGCACAGCGCCCCAGAGGTGAGGGACGCCATATTGCAGCAGACGGAGATGTGGCTGTCGCCGCTGCAGCTAGGACCAGGCATGGTCGTGTGCGATAACGGCCGTAACCTTGTGGCGGCTCTGGAGCTTGCCGAACTCAATCACGTACCATGCCTGGCCCACGTTTTTAATCTGGTAGTCCAAAAATTTCTAAAGACTTACCCCAACCTGGCAGAGCTACTGGTGAAAGTGCGGCGCTTGTGCGCTCACTTTCGGAAGTCAACTGTAGCTGCTGCTAGCTTAAAAAAACTCCAGCAACGCCTCCATTTGCCTGAACATCGGCTGTTGTGCGACCTGCCGACTCGCTGGAATTCCACCTATTCCATGTTGGCCAGGGTGTGTGAGCAGCAGAGAGCATTGATGGAGTACCAGATTATGAATCCACGCGTGCCTCCAACTCAGCTCCCTCAGTTTGCCAACCACGAGTGGCCATGGATGGCAGACATATGCGATGTACTGCGTATCTTTGAGGAGTCCACCAAGAAGGTCAGCAGCGAGGACGCTATAGTGAGCGTAACCATCCCGCTCCTATGCGTCCTTAAAGAATCACTCATCGCAATAAGGGAGAACGCATTGCACGCAGAGGAGATGGGGGTAGGAGGAGACGCAACGGAGCTACACAGTCAGACCACACTTTGGTCTGCTTCTCGGTGGCAGTTGCAGGAGGAGGAGGAGGATGAGGAGGAGGAGGACGACGTGGAGGTGGCTGTGGAAGAGGAGGAGGATGCTGGCGGCGAGGGTAGCAGTCAGGCTGTGTGCGTCCCATTGGTTCAGCGCGGATGGGGCGGAGAGGAGGCGGAAGAGGAAGAGGAGGAAATAGCAAGTGATCCTTCTGGTGGGGGCAGTGAGGTCATGCTTATTCAGAGTCTGACACACATGGCTGACTTCATGCTGGGCTGCTTTTCCCGGGACACACGTGTTGTCCGGATAGTGGAGAACAAACTGTACTGGGTCTTCGCAATCCTGGACCCCCGGTATAAAGATAACGTCTCTTCTTTTATTCCGGTAGAGGAGAGGACGAATCGATTGCTGTAATACCAGAGGGAACTCGTGCAGAACATGATGGAGATTTTCCCACCCACCATCGCTGGCGGCAGAGAGGAGAGGGTCTCCCAGAGTCCCACAACATCAATCAGGCCCACAGCCACCAGGGGAACACTCTCCAAGGTGTGGGACACGTTCATGGCACCCCCTCGTGCAACTTCCATCACTGCGGGGCCCGCTATCAGCAGGAGGGACAAGTATCGGCGGATGTTGCGGGAGTACCTGGCAGACCGTACCCCTGTCCTCCCCGATCCCTCGGCGTCCTACACTTACTGGGTCTCCAAGTTGGACACGTGGCTGGAACTGTCCCTGTACGCCTTGGAGGTGCTTGCCTGCCCTGCCGCCAGCGTGCTATCAGAAAGGGTGTTCAGCGCAGCCGGGGGCATTATAACCGATAAGCGCAGCCGCCTGTCAACCGACAGTGCCGACAGGCTGACGCTAATCAAAATGAACAGCAAGTGGATTGACCCGGACTTTGCTTCTCCAACAGTGGAAAGCAGCCAAAAGTGAAGTGCCATCTGTATGAAGTGCCATTTCCTCCTCCACCTCCTCCTCCCCCTCCTCCTCCTTAACCGCCGTAGAATTGCTCCGTAAATAAGAAAAATTTATATATTTATGGCTCACCTCTTGGGCCTCCACAAAATGTTTAAGAGGTCTCACCTCTTGGGCCTCCACATAATTTTTAAGAGGTCTCACCTCTTGGGCCTCCACAAAATTTTTAACAGGTCTCACCTCTTGGGCGTCCACAAAATGTTTAAGAGGTCTCACTTCTTGGGCCTCCACAAAATTTTTAACAGGTCTCACCTCTTGGGCCTCCACAAAATTTTTAACAGGTCTCACCTCTTGGGCCTCCACAAAATTTTTAACAGGTCTCACCTCTTGGGCCTCCACAAAATTTTTAACAGGTCTCACCTCTTGGGCCTTCACATAATTTTTAAGAGGTCTCACCTCTTGGGCCTCCACATAATTTTTAAGAGGTCTCACCTCTTGGGCCTCCACAAAATTTTTAACAGGTCTCACCTCTTGGGCCTCCACAAAATTTTTAACAGGTCTCACCTCTTGGGCCTCCACAAAATTTTATCAAGGTCTCACCTCTTGGGCCTCCACAAAATTTTATCAAGGTCTCACCTCTTGGGCCTCCACAAAATTTTATCAAGGTCTCACCTCTTGGGCCTCCACATAATTTTTAAGAGGTCTCACCTCTTGGGCCTCCACAAAATTTTATCAAGGTCTCACCTCTTGGGCCTCCACACAATTTTTAAGAGGTCTCACCTCTTGGGCCTCCACAAAATTTTATCAAGGTCTCACCTCTTGGGCCTCCACAAAATTTTATCAAGGTCTCACCTCTTGGGCCTCCACACAATTTTTAAGAGGTCTCACCTCTTGGGCCTCCACAAAATTTTTAACAGGTCTCACTTCTTGGGCCTCCACATAATTTTATCAAGGTCTCACCTCTTGGGCCTCCACAAAATTTTTAACAGGTCTCACCTCTTGGGCCTCCACAAAATTTTATCAAGGTCTCACCTCTTGGGCCTCCACAAAATTTTTAACAGGTCTCACCTCTTGGGCCTCCACAAAATTTTATCAAGGTCTCACCTCTTTGGCCTCCACATAATTTTTAAGAGGTCTCACCTCTTGGGCCTCCACATAATTTTTAAGAGGTCTCACCTCTTGGGCCTCCACATAATTTGTAAGAGGTCTCACCTCTTGGGCCTCCACATAATTTTTAAGAGGTCTCACCTCTTGGGCCTCCACATAATTTTTAAGAGGTCTCACCTCTTGGGCCTCCACATAATTTTTAAGAGGTCTCACCTCTTGGGCCTCCACATAATTTTTAAGAGGTCTCACCTCTTGGGCCTCCACAAAATTTTTAACAGGTCTCACCTCTTGGGCCTCCACATAATTTTTAAGAGGTCTCACCTCTTTAGCCTCCACACAATTTTTAAGAGGTCTCACCTCTTGGGCCTCCACATAATTTTTAAGAGATCTCACCTCTTGGGCCTCCACATAATTTTTAAGACGTCTCACCTCTTGGGCCTCCACAAAATTTTCCATGAGCCTCTGGCCAGCCCACGGCCTCTTCCTGCCTTTTGCGGTCCTACGCATCCCTCAACATCCCCACTGCTTTACCTGCTAGACATGACACTGGGCCAGGTCGGGTCACTGACATCTCTAGCGCCAACAATTTGGGCATTTTAAGGCTTCTGCATGTGTTTGAGTTGTTTTTACATTTTAAAGAAGACATGTCTGACCACATCTCACACACACACACAATGACAATTAGGGGTGGGGTCTATTTGCTTTCCCCCTTGCCTATGCCATCTGTGGTTGTCATAGGCAACGTGATTTTAAGGGGTGCAGAATTTCATCTTCTTTTTTGTCTAGTTTGGCTTGGGGTCCATGGCAATGTAGAGGAAAGAAGGTTTCCTTGTATGGTCTCACTTTACAGAGAGGTTACATTGTCTTTGGAGTGTATTGTTGAGAGGCTGTGATAGTGGCGTAATAGTGCGACTTGGGCGCGTTATATGCACCCAGACATGCTTCCCCTGCTGTCCCAGTTGCATTCCAGCAGTGTTGGCATCCTTTTCTGAGGTTTCAGGGTGGACTTGGTGACCTCCAAGTGGTCGAATTGAGATTTCCAAGTGGCGAGCATTTTTTTCCCATAGACTTTAATGGGATTCGATATTCGGTCGAATAGTCGAATTTCGCGGTCTATTCGAATCGAATTTCGAACTTTCGAATATTTCACTACTCGCTCATCTCTATTAATTAAATTTGTCTCCAGTTTCAAAAAACTTCAAGGGATTCTGTCAGCAGGATATGGGGTATAGAAATATTCACATCTATGTATTACTCTCTGCGTTGTAATTCCAAATATACTATTCTTAATTCTATCAGAGCAGTAGTTTCTTTAAAAAATCATTTAAATTCATATGTTAATTACTCACTTAAGGAGCCCAAGGGGCTGTGTCCCCGGTCGTTAGAGCCCATCTGCGCCGAATATTTTGGAGCCCAGCACCGCCCTCCTGCTAATTATTCACTCCCCTTTAGTGCTCTGGTCTTCTCTGGCTGCGGTGTAATCTCGCGCATGCGCCGTAGAGACATGAGTTTTCACCCGTGCGGCGTCCTGGCAGCAGCCTCATCGGACTAAATGCGCATGCGCCAGCGCGAGATTACACCGCAGCCAGAGGAGACCAGAGCACTAAAGGGGAGTGAATAATTAGCAGGAGGGCGGTGCTGGGCTCCAAAATATTCGGCGCAGATGGGCTCTAACGGCCGGGGACACAGCCCCTTGGGCTCCTTAAGTGAGTAATTAACATATGAATTTAAATGATTTTTTAAAGAAACTACTGCTCTGATAAAAGTAAGACTAGTATAGTTGGGATTACAACGCAGAGAGTAATACATAGATGTGAATATCTCTATACCCCATATCCTGCTGACAGAATCCCTTTCAGGGTTCCAGTGAGTCCAAAACGTTTGCAACTCGACTAGAACGAGCCGACTCATTAGAATAGGACCTGAAATGAATTTCAGGAAATTCGTTCTCCTCTCCTTACACTACATTTATCATCCTTCCTGAGCCACTGTGATAAATGTGGTGCATCCTTACACAGCCCACATTTTAGTAAATGTACTCCAAAGTGTGTACTGCAATGTAGTGTCCACTACAGTTTACTGTAACATAGTAACACAGTTTGTAAGGCTGAAAAAACTACCTTTTATCCAGTTCAACTTGTTATCCTGCAAGTTGATCCAGAAAAAGGCAAAACAGAAGGTAGAAGCCAATTTTTCCCATTTTAGGGGAAAAGAATTCCTTTCCGACTCCAATCAGGCAATCAGAATTACTCCCTGGATCAACGACCCCTCTCTAGTAACTATAACCTGTAATATTATTACCCTCCAAAAATACATCCAGGTCCCTCTTGATCTCTTTTAGTGAACTTACCATCACCACCTCCTCAGGCAGAGAGTTCCATAGTCTCACTGCTCTTACCGTAAAGAATCCTCTTCTATGTTTGTGTGGAAACCTTCTTTCCTCCAGACGCAGAGGATGTCCCCTCGTCACAGTCACAGTCCTGGGGATAAATAGATGATGGGAGAGATCTCTGTACTGACCCCTGATATATTTACACATAGTTATTAGATCTCCCATCAGTCGTTGTTTTTTCTGAATAACCTTAATTTTGATAATCTCTCTGGGTACTGTAGTACACCCATTCCAGTTATTACTTTAGTTGCCCTCCTCTGAACCCTCTCCAGCTCTGCTATGTCTGCCTTGTTCACAGGAGCCCAGAACAGTACACAGTACTCCATGTGTGGTCTGACTAGTGATTTGTAAAGTGACAGGACTATGTTCTCATCATGGGCATCTATGCCCCTTTTGATGCAACCCATTATCTTATTGGCCTTGGCAGCAGCTGTCTAACACTGGTTTCTACAGCTTAGTTTGTTGTTCACTAAAATTCCTAGGTCCTTTTCCATGTCAGTGTTACCCAGTGTTTTACCACTTAGTATGTATGGATGACTTGCATTATTCCTTCCCATGTGCATAACCTTACATCTGCCACTTTTCTGCCCAAACCTCCAATCTATCCAGATCCATCTATAGCAGTATACTGTTCTCTGTAATATATATATATATATATGCAGTATACTGTCCTCTGTAGTATATATATATATATATATATATATATATATATATATTATACTCTAATCTGTAGTATATATATACAATATACTCTCCTCTTCTGTGTTAATTACTTTGCACAGTTTAGTGCCATCTGCAAAAATTGATATTTTACTGTGAAAGCCTTCTACAAGATCATTAATAAATATACTGAAGAGATTAAGGCCTGACCCCTGTGGTACCCCACTACTGACAGTGACCCAATCTGAATATGTGCCGTTAATAACCACCCTCTGTTTTCTATCACCGAGCCAGTTACTTACCCACATACAGACATTTTCTCCCAGGCCAAGCATTCTCATATTATATACTAACCTTTTATGCTTTGTAGTGTCAAATGCTTTGGAGAAGTCAGATATACGACATCCATTGATTCGCCGCGGTCCAGTCTAGAACTTACCTCCTCATAGAAACTGATTAAATTAGTTTGACATGACCGATCCCTCATGAAGCCATTCTGATATGGAGTTATTTGCTTATTTTCATTGAGGTACTCCAAGATAGCATCTCTTAGAAAACCCTCAAACAGTTTACCAATGACAGATGTTAAACTTACCGGCCTATAGTTTCCCGGCTCTGTTTTTGGACCCTTTTTGAATATTGGCACCACATTTGTTAAACAACAATCCTGTGGAACACCCCCTGTCAGTATATAGTCCTTAAATATTAGAAATAAGGGTCTGGCTATGACATAACTTAATTCTCGTAGATTACGGGGTGTATGCCATCTGGATCTGGTGATTTGTTTATTTTGATCTTTTGAAGATGTCGCTGTACTTCTTCCTGGGTCAGACATTATGAACTTTGCCAAACTGAAAAGATGATACATATGACAGTTCCCTTATAGAGTAACTTAAAGCTGAACTTGGAAAAGGTGGCAGTGCTTTTCACTGCGGATGTACTGAATTAGTAGCATCCAGAGATGGAGCTACATCCATATAACCTGATCCATGTTTTATAAGTCCTCCTTTTCTTGTTCAGTGTCACCTTATTATACAGCTATATAGTATTTGGCTTGAAAGTTCCACTCTGTACTAATGTTGGCCACTAGATGGCATCATCTCTTTCTAAAAGAATAAACATATTTCAAATCATTGGCTTATTGTTTTATTTTATGTATTGTCTTCTATGTTTTATAATATGTAGTGCAAAGGTATGAGAAGAATATTAAATAAATGTCAACTTGATAATAAAGATTCCACAGAGCGCTGTCTCACACTCTAACTGTAACTCCAACTCATGCATTAGTAATAATAAATTTATTGTGGTACAGTCATGGTAACATCGGGCTTTTCATCACCATCCTGTAATATTTAATCAGACTCCACAGTCCTGCTTACTAGGTGGACATTTTTGACCCAAGAGGATTTTCTTGAAGGTGTTGGAATTAAAGCGGTTATCCCACAAACAACATTAATCACTTATTCACACTGGGACCCCCTTAACAATTTAAGAAATGAGGGTCCCAGAGTCCTTGCATATGAATGGAGTTGTAGTAAACATATGCATCAACCACTCCATTCACTTCTACTTGACTGATATAGTGCTCTGTCGGAAAAAAGTTCAAAGGATTTGTCCGGCCACAGAGTCAACAACCCAATGGTTATAACCTGCAGTGAATTATAAGTGTCTGTAATATGTGTCTGTAATTATGTAATTATTAGCCTAGAATCCTATTAGCCTAGTATATAAATTTTGTAATGTACAGTGCATTCAGAAAGTCTTCAGACCATTTTTACTTTTTTTCACATTGTATGTTGCGGTCTTGTGCTAAAAAAAAAAAAATCCCATAATTCTGCACTCAATACCCTATAATAAGAACATGAAAATAGAATGTTAAAAAACTTTGCTAATTTATTGAAAAGGAAAAACTAAAATCTCACATTGGCATAAGTATTCAGACTCTTTACTCAGGACTTAGTTAAAGCCCTTTTGCTAGTGATTACAGCCTCCAACCTTGGGGATGATGCCACAAGGTTTTTACGCCTGGATTTGGGGATTTTCTGTTAATCTTCTCTGCAGATCCTCTCCAGCTCTGTCAGGTTGGATGGGGACTATCAGTGGGCAGCCATTTTCAGGTCTCTCCAGAGATGATCGACTGGATTCAAGTCAGGGCTCTGGCTGGGCCACTCAATGACATTTACAGAATTGTGCCTAAACCACTCCTGTGTTGTCTTGGCTTTGTGCTTAGGGTAATTGTTTTATTGGAAGTTGAACCTTCAGCACAGTTTGAGGTCCAGAGCAATCTGGATCAGGTTTTCATTAAAAATATCTCTGTACTTTGCTCTGTTCAACTTTAACGATCACATATCAAAAATTATGTCCACACATATGTATAGCAAAAAATACTTTATTAATTAAAAATATCATAATATAAAAATAAATATAAAGTGATAGCAATTGGTGGGGTACAACTGTTGAAGAAAAAGGCTAATGAGGACGATGTCGGGCAGTGGAGGTACCACACAACGCCATAGAGAATACAAATAAAGGGAATGCTAGTGAATGCTAAAAAATAGTAGTTGATATCATAAACAGTCTAATGCAAGCACAATCACATCCAAGTGGTCTTGAACAAAAAGGATATCGACCACTGCAAAACATAAGACTGCCCAATCAAATAGAAAGTAGCCAACAAAACATTACCACAAGAATAGCTGAGGCCTGAGTAGAAAGCTAACACCGCTCGACAGCGTCCTTCTCCCAACGGGGATAACAAATGCAGCCAATCATGCCATCTTTTATAGTATGAGTACAACTGATATCAATCATACGTCATCATAAAAGCCCCAGCCGGCATGAAATGGAATGTGCGCTCCATTGTGAGATGCACGCAAACAACCGGCCGTGTGCTAGCTGGAAATGTGCGTCAAAGTTGTGTGTCACAGTGGAACGCACAGCCACCAAACCCCAAACAAGCCGGAGACATGTAAAAGGTAATAGGAATTGAACCAGGGCCAATACAAATAATGATAATACTATAAAAACCTAATCATATACATAATGGATAAATCGCAATAATAATTCATAAATAAAATGCCAACAGTAATTCATTGATGTTTAAAAGTGCCTAAAGTATAAAGTGAAGTGAGGTGACATGCAAAAATACATGCAAGGAAGTGAAAAACGTGAGAAACTGGGTAAAAATACATAAATTGCTTAAATTGGTGAGAAAACAAAAATAATATATATAACATATATATAAATATAATTTACGAATGGTAAAAATTCATCAATACATAACTGGAAAAAATTCAAAATACATAATACGTGAACAAAAATTCTATAAATGTTATAAATATATAATGTGAAATAATGGCAACAATTATTAAAGTATAAAAGGAGGCGTCCATAGAAAAAAGGGGGCTATCCAGATGGCTCTGAATCTCCGTCATCTACGGCCATCAACACAATGATATCCAAAAACCAGAAGGTCGGTCCGTTTTCATTATCTAAAAATTAAACAAAACATTGACAGAGAGGGAGGGATAGGGCTGGACAGAATAATATTACAGAAATACAATGATCATAAGAATGGTGAGAAGGAAATCTCCTCATTGAGACCATACGGAGTAACAGAATTAAGGTGGTAGATCAATTTTACCTCTTTTTGCGCAAGCAGTTTTCGCCAGTCGCCACCTCTCTGGGAGATAAGTACCCAATCAATGCCTCTCACACGTAGAAGCGAGCCGTCACAGTTGTGCCAGTCCCTAAAGTGCCTGGGGATAGATTTCAATTTGGAGAGATCTTTTTCATCCTTGGCATTCCCAATCTCCAAAACATGCTCTCTGACTCGCCTTCTTAATTCCCTCGAGGTCATACCTACATAGACCAGCTTACATGGACATTGGGCAAGGTAAATTACCCCAGTCGTACAACAGTTAATGTTATATGTAATAAGATATTTCTGATCCATGTTCGTGGGATTGTAGAAGTGAGAGGCTTTGTCTATATTTGGGCAAGCAACACACTTGCCACAAGGTGATGATCCCCATTTGGGGCCTTTCTTACCAAAAATGTATGAAGACTGTTCTTTAACATAGTGACTTTGGACCAACATATCCGTAAGGTTCTGTGATCTTCTGTAAGTCATAGATGGAATGGGAGGAAGTATTTCTTTCAGGACAGGGTCCAACAATAATAGATCCCAATGTCTCATTTGTTGCCATCGAGAATTGTACCTGGAGTAACGTACCTTGTGGGCCTCCCGTATTTCTTTGTGTTTCCGTTTCTTCCTTAGGAGATCATCCCTGCACCTTTCCTCGTTCATATCCCATCGAAATACATTGTGTAGGACAACCACGCTGATGGAATCGCTGGATAAGAATCTGTGATTGTTTTTCGAAGTTCTCCTCCGTAGAACATACACGCCGTAACCGAAAGTACTGGCTGTATGGAATATTATGTATTAAATTCCGAGGATGGGATGAGTTGGCATGGAGCAATGCATTCGTGGAAGTCTCCTTACGAAAAAGGTCTGTTGTCACTTGCCCATTATGGTCCACAATTATTTTGACGTAAAAAAATCCAATCCAGACCGAGTGATCCTGTGTGTGAGTTTAATGTTAAGATCATTGCAATTCAGAAAGTTCATGAATCAGCAGAAGTCCAACTGGGGGCCCTGCCACACGATGAAAATATCATCAATGTAGCGGGCTCACATATGGACACCGCCGCTTCAGGAACAATGATCATTAAGGAGGACCTCCCTCTCCCACAGCCCCAGGAAAAGGTTGGCGTAGGACGGCGCACAGGCTGCCCCCATGGACATTCCCTGGAGCTGCAGGAAGAAGGAGCCTCCAAACAGAAAAAAATTATGAGATAAGACAAACTCAAGCAACCCCAACACAAACTCACCGGTTGGGCCATCAATATCTGACATCATCAAGAAAGAACATACTGCATTGATCCCATCTTTATGTCGGATACTTGTGTACAATGATTCTACATCACAGGACGCAATCACGGCTCGCTTCTATGTGTGAGAGGCATTGATCGGGTACTGATCTCCCAGAGAGATGGCGACAGGCGAAAACTGCTTGCGCAAAAAGAGGTAAAATGGATCTACCACCTTAATTCTGTTACTCCGTATGGTCTCAATGAGGTGATTTCCTTCTCACCACTCTTATGATCATTGTATTTCTGTAATATTATTCTGTCCAGCCCTATCCCTCCCTCTCTGTCAATGTTTTGTTTTTATCTGTCTTTTTAATTATCTTTGTTTAATTTTTAGATAACGAAAACGGACCGACCTTCTGGTTTTTGGATATCATTGTGTTAATGGCCGTAGATGACAGGGAGATTTTTGAATTTTGAATTTTTCCCCGTTATATATTGATGAATTTTTATCATTCATAAATTATATTTATATATATTATATATATTATTTTTGTTTTCTCACCAATTTAAGCAATTTATGTATTTTTACCCATTTTCTCACTTTTTTCACTTCCTTGCATGTATTTTTGCATGTCACCTCACTTCATTTTGCACTTTAGGCACTTTTAATCATCAATTAATCACTGTTGGCATTTTATTTATGAATTATTATTGCGATTTATCCATCATGTATATGATTAGGTTTTTATAGTATTATCATTATTTGTATTGGCCCTGGTTCAATTCCTATTACCTTTTACAAGTCTCTGGCTTGTTTGGGGTTTGGTGGCTGTGCGCTCCACTGTGACACGCAACACTTCTGGCTAGCGTGCGACCGGTTGTTTGCGTGCGTCTCACAGTGGAGTGCACACTCCATTTAGTTCCGGCTGGTGCTTTTATGATGACGTACTTCCCGCCTACAACGACTGTATTGACGAGATTTTCGCGGTACTTCTTGCATTATGGTTTGTGCTTTTCTAATTTTAATTGATATCAGTTGTACTCATACTATAAAAGATGGCATGATTGGCTGCATTTGTTATCCCCGGAAGAAGCCCCAGTGGCGAAACGGCGTTGGGAGCAGGGCACTGTCGAGCGGTGTTGGTTTTCCACTCAGGCCTCAGCTATTCTTGTGGTAATGTTTTGTTGGCTAATTTCTATTTGATTGGGCAGTCTTATGTTTTGCGGTGGTCGAAATAATCTTGTTTCTCAGTCTGAGAGTCCTTTAGGTACTTTTTCAAAAATTCAGGTGGGCTTTTATGTGTCTTTTACTAAGGAGAGGCTTCTTTATGGCCACTGTACTATAAATCCCAGATTGGAGGAGTGTTGTAGTGAAAGTTGACTTTCTGGAAGTTTCTTCGATCTGCACGCAGGATCTTTGGAGCTCAGCCAGGGTGACTGTTAGGTTCTTGGTCACCTCTCTTACCAAGGCCCTTTTCCCTCGATTACTTTGTTTGCTGGGGTGTCCAGCTCTAGTAAGAGCATTGGTTGTTACAAACTTCTTCCAGTTAAGATTTAGGACACTGTGCTCTTGAGAACTTTCAGTGCAGCAGAAAGTTTTTTTTTACCCTTCTCCAGATCTGTACCTCCATACAATCCTGTCTCTGATCTCTCCAGGCCGTTCTTTCCTCCTCTTGGCTTGTTTTTCTTTGCTCTGATATTCATTGTCAGCTGTGAAACCTTACAGATAAAGCTGTGTCCTTCCTAATCATGTCCAATCAGCTAAATTTAACAAAGGTGACTACAATCAAGGTGTAGAAACACCTCAAAGATAATCAAGAGAAATGTGAGGCCAACTGAGCTTAATTTGAAGTGTCATAACAAATAGTCTGAATACTTATGTCCATGTGAAAATGTAGTTTTTCCTTTTTAATAAATTTGCTAAATTCTATTTTCACTTAATCATTATGGGCCAATGAATGCAGATTAATGGGGAAAATGTGAAAAAAGGGTCTTAAAGGGTTATTCTCATTTTAGACAATGGGGGCATATCGCTAGGATATGCCCCCATTGTCTTATAGGTGCGGGTCCCACCGCTGGGACCCGCACCTATTTCCAGAACGGAGCCCCCGAACTGAATGAGGGCGCACTGCGCATGCGCAGCCGCCCTCCATTCATTTCTATGGGGCCACCGAAAATAGCCGAGCGCTGGCTCGGCTACTTCCGTCGGCTCCATAGAAATGAATGGGAGCGCACCGCGCATGCACGGCCCGGCTCCCATTCATTTCTATGAGTGGCGCGGGGAGCTGCGCCTGGTGGTGGCCGGACCCCTGGAAACCTGGGGTCCTCCAGGCGCAGCGCTCCCCGCTCCGTTCTGAATCTTAGACTATAAGACAATGGGGGCATATCCTAGCGATATGCCCCCATTGTCTAAGATGATAATACCCCTTTAAGTCTTTCCAAATGCAGGATGGATGCAGACCAAAACTATGTCCGGGTGCATGAGCGCTTACAGCGATAGGATTACTAAATATATTATGCACAGAAGTAGTAAGCCCATGTGAGACTAAAGTATTAGATCTTGTAGTAAATGCGGCATGTGTTGTGCTTACATAGGGAAAATATAGTTAATATTCAGGGGCTTGCAGGCACAGGCTTCTTATGGAGAGAGCATTAAACAGCGTGAGACGTCTTATAGGCCATGCACATACAATATTCACTATGCATATTTTTTGGTCTCCCTAATGATAAAGAGTACCCCAATAAATACCCCCCCCCCAAGGCCAATTAACCAAGCAAAGCAGTTTTCTGATTCTCTTGTGTTTCTAAAAAGAGAGCTAGCTTGTATTCCTCATTGAGAGAAGTGAAATTTTGAGTTAGATATTCTAGTTCTTGTCTCACCTCTAGTTGTATATTACTTTGGTGTTGCTCTCTTGCTGTTTAGTTTATTGGTATTTTCTTGGTACTATAGGAGGGCTATCCTACTCTGTAATAGGGACCAGTTGCCATATGATACTTCCCTTTTTTGGGCAAACAATTTTCTTTTTCAAACACATTATAGGGTGTAAAAAGTGCAGTGGTTCTATTGTTTGTAATTATCATCTGAGACAGGGGATATGAGTCCACCTATTTGAGCTTGGGATCTTTGTCCTGATTACTTGGCATGGGATCTGTGTCCTGGCTATTGAGCATGAGGTATCTGTCTTGGTTACTGACCACAGGATCTCTGTCCTGGTTCCTGATCATGGGATTTCTCTCTGGGCTACTGAGCATGGGATCTGTGTCCTGGTTACTCAGCATAGGATCTCTGTTTTATTTGCCCTGGTACTAATGTCAGCAGTGCACATTGAACACATTTTAATGTACTGTATGCAATACAATGTAATGGCCGTATTAGAAGAAAAAGACTTTGCAGGCGATTATTCGGAAGAAAGAGTTTCTTCCTGGCAATAGCCTGCTCATTAGTGGAGGAGGCCGCTGCTATTACATGCAGTGATCTCCTTTACAGTATGGGGAGGAATGATCGATCACTAATCCCCATACTGACTAGTTGTTTGCTGCAGCTTATCGTAATTAGACAGCACGATCTGCCCCCGGTAAACATTGATTTTTAAGTCTGCTTAAAAATCTGGATTGCCTAATGAATAAGCAGTTGCTTGTTGATTGGGTAATCAGCAGCAGTATTACACTGCCAGATCATCGCTAATGAGCATTCCTGCAAACGCTTGTTGAGATAATCTGGCCGACTATTGTCCAGTGTAATACAGGCATAAATTTTAATCTACAGGATAGGGGACAACTACATTAGCTGATAGAGGATAACTAGCTTATAGCTAGGGGTCTAACCTAAGTTGCATGTTACCCATAGAAGTCAATAAAGAGGGGAATGGAGACAAGGGACAGGGACAGCTGCTATGATGTCTCCCATACACAGAACA
This sequence comes from Rhinella marina, assembly GCA_900303285.1. Lineage (NCBI taxonomy): Eukaryota > Metazoa > Chordata > Amphibia > Anura > Bufonidae > Rhinella > Rhinella marina. The sequence goes on along the minus strand of ONZH01016825.1, from coordinate 70,067 downwards.
CAGAGTAGAGGATATCATGTGCCCCTATATCTCTGTAGCACACCCTCAGAAGCAAGCAAGTGGGACATTATACAGCAATGGGGAGCTGTGAATCCAGCACTAGAGTGTGATAGGAAACTTAACAGAAACAGCAGCCTTGTGTGTGTTTTCCTCATTAGGTTTCCCCCTCTCCATAGACCCCTATGGGCGGCAGCTGATACCTGGTCTCTCACAAAGGTGATAATTTGTCTTCTCTATGGGGACAGATCTGATCACTGTATTCAGACTGAGTGAACAGTTCAGGGGGCAAAATGGAGGAAATGTAAAATGAGGCATTTTTCTCAAATAAGATAGTCTATCTTGGTATGTAGTAATGATTTGTTTATACTGTTTTCCTGTTAGGAAGTATGGATGTCAGTATAGCAGGTGATCCGCTCAGGACTACCCACTATAAACAAAAGAAGATAACTCATTAAAAACAAAAATTTTGTGCCACCAGGGAATTCTTTTGTTATGTCACTATTGTCTATCTTCACCAATGCCTTGGAACCACCATTTCCTTTCAGTAGATCCAGCAACCAAGATCTTCTGTTTCAGCTTCTCATGCAGACTGTGACCTGTGCCTGCCAGCTAGACCTCTCTAGTTTGCCTTTCGGACATGTGTAGGCACTCCTCTGCTCTTAAAGGGGTTGAACTACCATAAAAAGACGCTCTATTGTCAGAATAGGTTATCTATATCTGAACGTCAGGGGTCTGACAACCCGGCACCCCCACGATTAGCTTTTTCCTCTTCATTACACTGCACGTCATCTCGGAAGTGCAGTGTAATTACCAGTACTTTCTCCATTCACTTAATTACACTACGCTGCTGCTCCACAGGAGACGGTGTGTAGTTTAAAGCCCAGGAAACGGAGCTCGGATGGAGCGTCACCTCCTCTTCAAATAGTTGATCAGCAGGGGCGTTGGGTGTCAGACCCCTGCCAATCAGATATTGATGACCTATCCTGATGGTAGGTCATCATAATATAAATATATGCCAGGACATCCCCTTTAAAAGGTCAGTGCACATGCATCCTAGTTTTCTCCAGACAATGGCTGGGCACCTCAGGCTACCTAAGGCATCTTCCCCTGTGGGAAGGTGCCTGAGCAATAGGTTATTATAGCTTGCTAGCTCCTGAAAAAGTGTACTGTTCCATTTGTCTGCCTATGTACTGACTTCTGCCCGATTCCTAAATTCTGACCCTCTGCTGCCTGACCTGTGCTGGATTACTGTACTGACATTTCACTGCCTGACCTCACCTCAGACTGTCAATCAAATTGCCTGTACGCTGCCTGTCCTGACCTCAGCCTATCCCTGACTAAGATTTAGTCAAGGCTCCACACTGGTGTCTCTGGCCCTTTAGTGTTAGCTGCCAACCACACAGAAGCCATTTAAGGAGGTAGCAGCCTGGTGGTTCCCCTGCAGCTAAGTCCAGATCCCTGCATTGGGGTTAAAGGAAGAATGCCAGGGGACTGCCAAGATAATGCCGTTAGGTTTAGTCCAATGTCAAATCAGTTGGTTGGCACAGTAGTTCCACATCCACTGCCATAAAATCTATAACATAATAAAATGACCAGTACTCACATCGACTGCTCTAGTTTCTCTGTTCTGGTCCACACTGGTCTCTGTTTACCTCTGAGCAGCCAATCAGGTGCTGTCTAAGGCCTCTTTCACACTTGTGTTGTTGTCCAGCAGAGGATCTCAATACTGGGAAAAAACGTTTCTGTTTTGTCCCCATTCATTTGTAATGCAAAGAGATTAGGATGCATCAGGATGTCCTCCGTTCTGGCAGCATTGCGTTTTGTGACCGGACACAAAATCGCTGCAAGTCATAAATATTGAAAAAAAAAAAACAGATATGGCCCAGAAAACAATGTAAGTCATTGGTGATGGACCCGTTTTTTTAGAAGCATTAAAAAATGGATCTGTCATCAATTGACTTTCAATGTATGTAGTAAAGGATCCGTTTTTTTCCGTTTTGACTTCACACAATCGCATCCTAACGGAACGGATGCATCCTGATGTGCAAAATCAAAACGAATCCGTTTAATTGCGGTATTGAGATCCTCTGCCAGATCTCAATACCGGAATCAACAACGCAAGTGTGAAAGTAGCCTTAGTAAATGGCTAATGTGTTGGGGGGAGTATTGATTACTTTATTATTTCAAAGCAATCCCTGCCTGCACAAAAAAATTACTGTGCAACCCCTTTAAAGGGGTATTCCCATCACATAAATGGGGGCATATTGCTAGAGTATGCCCCCGTTGTCTGATAGGTGCGGTTCTCACCTACAAGGAAAACGGAGCGGGAAGAGCTGTGGTTGGAGGACCCCGGATTTTCCTGGGTTCGTCCACCACCAGGTGCTGCTCCCATTCATTTCTTTGGGGCAGACGGAAATAGCCGAGCCGGTGCTCGGCTATTTTCGCCGGCCCTATAGAAATGAATGGAGGACGGCTGCGCCTGCACATTGTGGTAGACATGTTCATGACCTTCATTACATGGAGGGCGACTGCAGAGGAAATGTATAGCTGGTCACAATTTCTCCAGGATAAGAGCTGATCAGAGACGGTTTTAGATGCCAACCCCCAGCAACCAGCTAATCATTAGACCAATAAAGTATCCAAAGACAATGTCATCCGGATAAAGACTCTTGTAGTTGTAAACGCTCCTTTAGAATCTGAGATTAAAACAAGATTTGCTGCCATTAGTCTTGGTACTCAGCAATTATCTAATGATGAGGCTGAAACAACTTTTCGATAACCTAGGAGAGGAAATGGCAGACATTCTCATTCAATGAGGTTACTGTTGAGATGTGCTTCCAGATGTTTTCCCTGTGGCTAAGATCTATGGATCACTGGTTTAGGAAGCGACTCCAGACACATAAGTCTTGTGAATATTGTGCTTATTTCCTAGAATCCACCAGGGGGCACTCAAGTCATAGTTTACTGCTGAGAAAATAGCTACCGGGTGTTTTTTATCCCTTAAATCTTCTTCTCAGACCTCTGTTCTGTTTGCGCTGTATGTCCCCCCATTTTATTATATGTACATATTCGTGCAACTGTATAGACAGGGAAGAAAATTTGCAGATGTTTGGACAATTGTTGGAGCTACAGTTTATTATCAATAGGGCAATTGCGTTCTTGCGCGATCCTCATAGAAGGGTGTGCAGAATAGTATACCTTTTTAAAAAAATGACTGCAGCAGCTGAATAGAAGTATCATTACCAAGCATTGTAAATTGCAAATATTTTGCCACTTTGACCAATCCCATTTACTATATGAGAAGTCATTCTGACAGGTGATGAATCCGCTAAATGGTTTGCAGTATTTTAAAAGGGTTTTCAGAGATTTATTTTTACTGATAACCTATCCTCTGGATAGGTCATCAGTATCTGATCGGTGGGGGTCTGACACACGGGACCCCAGTCAATCAGCTGTTTGGGAAGGTACTGGTGCTCCTGTAAGTGTTGTGGCCTTCTCCCTGCTAACCAAGCACAGTGTCACGCTCTGGTGAGGAGGGTATAGCCACACCAAGCGTAAGAGGGAAGGGAAAAGGACCAAACAAGGGAAACCTTCATCTCCTGCAGGAATCCCTAAAACTAGGCCCTCACTGACTACCAGTATGAACAGGCCTTAGTGGTAGGAGAGTTCATACACAGGAACCTAATAACACCCGACCCTAGAGAACCCTGCCACTAGTGACAGGAGAAGGAGTCAACTCCAAAAGGACGGACGAACAGGAGACTCCAGAAGGCAAAACCACAACAGGGAAAAGTAGGATAAACACAAAAGGGAAAATGACACTTATCTTAATGCAGAAATTGCAGCAACCGGATCTCAGCCACAATCTCACACAACAATGACAGCAGTAAGTATAAACCACAAGGAATACTGGGAGAGGAAGGGATAAATAAGGGAAAGATAATTACCGCACCCACAACAGCTGAGGGGAAGGGGTGTGGTAAACAGCAACCAAACCAAGAGGAAAACATGTCAAATTATGTCACTTTTGAAAGCCTAGTCGAACGCGTGCAACCTGATGCAAGAACATTCGTGACACACAGTGCCGTACATTGTATAGCGGCTGTGCACATTCACTTGAATTGAGCTGCTCCTAGGCCACGTGACTGATGAACGTGTCGTCACTCAATCTAGGAAAAGCAGAGAGAAGGCAGCAGAGCTCACAGGAGCGCTGGGGCCTTCTCAAACAGCTGATTGGCGGGGGTCCCAGGTTTCAGACCCCCATTGATCAGATACTAATGACCTATCAAGAGGATAGACCATCAATATAAAAACCCCTTTAAGGGGCTGGGCAGGGACAAAAAACCAAGCTTTACATTTGTAGACAGCCCCTTCTGCAAGGTGCAAAAATAGTATGCTCTCTCAGCAGTGGCATACATAGAGAAGTAAGGATCAAACCAGGCCCCCACACAGGCAGGCAGAAGGGTTTCTGCCTAAACCTTTTTCAATGACCCTTGGCCCATTGTTCCACTGCCTCATTTGCTAAAAGTTATTCCTTTAGAGGGTAGAGTCCTGGCCAAGTTTTCACCTCCCCAACTTGAGATAATCCCAACTAAGACTGGGCCCCCTCTTGCCCTGGGCCCCATAGCAGTTGCATGGTCTGCCACTATGGTAGTTACGCTCCTGTCTCTCAGTGTATTGCTCTCTCCATTTAGTTAGTGAAAATATATTTTTCTTTATAGGCTGGGGCTACACAGTGATCTTGGCTATGACATCCCTTGGTCAACCAAAGATCGCAGCCGTATACATAGTGATTATGACAAAATCAGCATGATAATTGAAGGGCTTCATTAAAGTGGTTTTTTAGTGGCTTAATATTGATGACCTATCCTTTTTGCATTAATTCCCTCTAGGGGACCTGAACATGCGATCGTTTCATCAGTTCTATCGTAGACTGCGATAGTTTACTAAGCAGTCTATAGGGATTTTGCATGTGGAGCAGGCTCAGCTCATGTCAAAAAGGGGTTAATGGGTCAGACATTGATCCATAGGGTAGCTACTTTTAAGCCCAATGACAAATAGAAAAGCTGTCAGCTCACTGTTTGGAGAATAGTCAGACTTCCCTATATGCAGACGATGCAGGGAGATAGAAGCGTTCCTAAGTCAACCACAGTAAGAAACTACAGGCACTCGAATAAATTCATCATCATTTTATTTAATATCCTTTATAAACATACTAGATATCCCTGAAAACTTACACATTTCGGACAAATAGTATTGTCCTAAACAACCTATGAGCTGCGAATATACCATTTGTCTGAAATGTGTAAGCATTTTTCAGTGATACCTGCTAAGTTCATAAAGGATGTGAGATAAAATAATGATTATAATGGACAGTGGATGTGAACCCAACGTGTCAACTAACCAGTTTGATTTTAGGTTAAACCTAAGGTTGTTTTCCTGGCAGCACCCTGGTATTCACCCATTAACCCCTGCACAGGGATCTGGACTTTGCTGCAGGGGAATCACTAGCCTGCTACCTCCTGAAGTAGTCCTGGTGTAGTTGGCTGCTGACCCACTGGGTCGGGGACACCAGTGTAAAGCACTAAGGGATCAGGCAAAAGGTGTGGTCTGAATACAGTCCAAAGTTAGGACAGGCTGAGTACGTGTGTAATCCACATAGCAATTCTGAGGTCAGGGCAGGTGGCAAGGAGCCAAATGAAACAAGGGCTGAGGTCAGGACAGGAGAGGTGAAAACAGAATCAGTAGTCAGGCTCATTCGCTGGTTACTAGAAAACCTCATAGCTCACGTACTGTATCCAGGGACAGCAAGCCATTGGCTGGGGGACACATTTGGATGTGCGCGCTGGCCCTCCAAAAGGACAAGTGTGTGTGCACCCTAGTAAACAGCCCAGAAGCCCTTCAGCAGAGAGGGCACAGAGAGGGGAGAGAGCCCGACAGCATGCTGGGACTGGCAAGGTAAGAGATGCAATGTCCATGCCTACAGGAAAGAGTGGGAGCATGGCGGATACGGATCACTGGTATAACAATGACGATATTCGAGTGCTGGAGAAACTTTCATTTTGAAAGAATCAGCTATTTATGAGCGGCTCTAGAAAGACAGTTTTCTTCCTTCTGGAGGAGAGGTAATTTGCATACTCCTATTACACACCTCCCAACTTTGTGGAAGGGTAAAGAGGGACACTTATGGTTCATTGTGTGAAAGATCCAGTTTTCTGTCATGAAATAGCACAAAAATAATCTGAATATAGAAAATTCAAAAATCCCAACTGCATTAAATAAAGAAATAATATACGAGATGGACTCTAATATATAGAGAGGAACCAGACAAATACTTTCTGGGTCAAAATTGTGAATGTAATAATGAAAATCTATATCTCGGTTAAAAAAAGAGGGACAATTAAGGAGCAAAGAGCGACGGAGGGACTTGGTTCAAAAAGAGGAACCGTTCCTCCATAAGAGGGACACTTAGGCTCCATTCACACATCCTGTTTTTCTTTCCTGATCCGATCCACATCCGATCCGCAAATCATACGGATAGGATGCGGATCCATTCATTTCAATGAGTCCTGAAAAAATGTGGACAGCACTCTGTATACTGTCCGCATCCATTGTTCCGTTCCGTGAGGATCCACAAATAAGATAGAGCTTGTCCTACTTTTGTCCGCATATGCGGTCCGTGGTCCCATTATAGTCAATGGGTCCGCAAAAAATACGGATGATGTGCGGAATGCATCAATATGTCATCCGCATATCATCCGCAATTGCGGATCCGTTTCCAGGAAATAGAAAGAAATACCCTACCAACATATATTCCTCCTTCCTTTTTTTTGCGGAAAAACGGAACGGATGCGGATGTACAATTGGTAAAAATCGAAGGTTTTTGCGGAAACACAGATCCGCAAAAAACGGACCGAAAATCTGGAAAAGAAAAATACGAAAGTGTGAATGGAGCCTTAGGAGGTCTGCTATTAATACTAAATTCTTTCAATTTAACATCAGCTTGATCTGATGTGCTCCAGATGACCAGAACTTCACATCTTCTTAGCTTCTGTTCTTGGTAAGAGTAAACATTTGAAACATTCTCATAGATACAAATAGATGCAGAAGCATTAAAAATAATGTCACCATAGAGTGTGCGCATACTACCGTAGAGTACACATAAACTAACAGTGCCATATTGTACTAATAAATACTGTAATTCTACTATATAATGCACCAATGATGTCAACATAATCACAGTGTCATCAGAATAAGTAACCAACAGAATGCCCCCTCCTCGTTTAGACCCTTCACATTATCTTGCAGTTCTGTGTTAAAAGCGGGCACCAGATTATGGATAATGAGATGCTTTCACACTTTTCCTGCATTTTTGGGTTTTTAGTGGCATTTTTTGCAACTGTGTTTTTGGGGTGTTTTGCTCAGATGTTAGTTGAAGGTCTATGGGAAATACGAAACGCAGGAAACACAAGTGTTTTTTGCTGCTAGTGTTTTTGTTAATTAGGTGGTGTTATTTGTATTCCTGGCTTATTGGTGTTTTTTTCAGTTTTTTTCACACAAGTGTTAATACACACTGGCCCAAATTTACTAACGTGTCTGTGCCTAAAATCTGTCTAAAATGTGGTGCAAATCGGTTCAATTTTGGCACAACTTAGCCCGACTTGTCTGCGAAAGAGGTAGGACATATCAGGAATGGGTGTAATTTTGATAAAAGGGGATAGGGGCTAAGATATGTCAGAATTCTACTATAAAATTTCTATCTCAAAGTAAGCCAACCTATGGTTGGTATAAGTTAGTTAAAAGTGTCTATCATCCAGCCTTAGCCCCTTTGATAAGTCTGGTGAAGGTCCAGATAGCCGGTTTAAGGGGGGAATGTATCAATTGCGCTGGTCCCAAAAATTAGTGCAATTTTGGATGTTTTGCTAGTGTAGTAGGCATTTGCCCTTAGTTTATTATGTATCTGCAACATTTTTAGGAAGGGTTGAGTTCTGCCTGGCAAATTGCATATTTGCCAGGCGTTTCACATCTAGCCAGATTTATTACTGCAACTTTTTTGAGCATAAAATTGCAAGTCACTTCTAAAATGTTGCAAGTGTACTCTAGTCCCCTGGTGGCGTACTCTAGTCCCCTGGTGGCGTACTCTAGTCCCCTGGTGGCGTACTCTAGTCCCCTGGTGGCATACAGACTGTTGGAAACCTCTATAATAAATTAGGGTAGACTTCAGGCTGAAAAATCCACAGGTATTCATGTGAGAAATTTAACAAATGGTGTCCAACATTTTGTGCATTTTTCGCAAAAGAACCAAACACATCCCATGAAAGACACTTAAAAAAAATTAGAACAAAAAGTTGCCTGTTTATGTACAATTACCTAAGTTTATGGCATTTAGAAGATTAGTAAATCTAGGCTGTTTGAAAAAAATGCCTGAAAATGCCTAAAAAAAAACAGCAAAAAGCTCAGCTCAAGCTAGTTTGGTATTTTAGTGGTAACAATAAGCAAAAAAATAAATAAATAAAAAAAATTAACTAGTGTGAGGACCCTATTGGAAATTCACTGGAGGATGCTTGTTCAGAAGTAGAATAGAGAAATAGATTTTGGAGGCAGATGGGGAAGGCGGTGGTATAGCCATTTCTGCTTTCACGATATTGGATCATGTGATAGGAATCGCATAAAGCAGAAACATTAAATTGTATATTTCCATCTAAATCGTAATCTGACTGTTTCATATTTTTGCTCTCAAGACAAAGCCCTCTATGATTCTAGGAAAAGTCTTGTTTAAATTGTGTAAGATCCAAAATGTCTCAAATCTAAATTTCAGGATGATTTCTAGGCTTAGGGGATCACGAGGGACTTTCTGTAAAATATTAATTTGACGAGGAGCCATAGTAAGAGCTCACGAGTGCTGGCTGCTGAACCTCTCAGCTAACATGTGTTCCACAGCTGGAATATGGTTCCAATCAGTAATAAATATGAAGGAGGAAGTTAGCAGAAGAGAATATGGCCAGTCAATGACTCAGCCGCCATTGTGTATTTCCTGGACAGCGCAGATATTTGATATAATCTTTTTATGATCAGTTTTATGGAGCTGTAAAAAGTCACATACCTGTGACAACCATTGCTTATCGTAAAATCTGATTAGAGCCATGAGAAACTCATGAGGTTCATAAAATGTGTTTACCCTGAACACAATGAACAATCAGAATCCAATCATGTGAGACAAACTGAAACAAAAAACAGGAGAAATCTTCCCACTGCCTGACCAGACCATGAAGGCAACAGACTAGAATTATTTTTTCCTGTACAGACTTCAGGCAACAAGCTTGTTGGTCGCAGAATGTGTGAAGAGGCAACTGGCTTTGTGGTTACACTACCACATAGGCCAAGTCTCTTGGTGAGAGAGGAAACTAGCTTTGTGGTTACACTACCACATAGGCCAAGTCTCTTGGTGAGAGAGGCAACTGGCTTTATGGTTACACTACCACATAGGCCAAGTCTCTTGGTGAGAGAGGCAACTGGCTTTATGGTTACACTACCACATAGGCCAAGTCTCTTGGTGAAAGAGGCAACTGGGTTTGTGGTTACACTACCACATAGGCCTTGACTCTTAGTGAGAAAGGCAACTGGCTTTGTGGTTACACTACCACATAGGCCAAGTCTCTTGGAGGGAGCAAAGGCTTAGTAAGTGGCTACAGATTGGACAGGAGTACTGACTTTAACTTGTACCCAACTTCCCTGGGTGTCGACACTTTGGTTGGGAGTCTCCTGTGGTTTGGCTGCAAGGAATATGTATGTACTTGTTTTACAAACTTACTGTGCACACTATGTGCTGCCTCTCACTAGCATGTCATCATAGGATACCTGTGATGTCACCATCTCAGTGCATAGCTATATACTAGGCCTTTGTATAAACGGGGTTTCACCTAGAATAGTACACATACAGTTTATCATTTGTCCACAGAGGTCTCGGAGTGGCTTTGAGGCCCATCACATGGCATATAAGACATGGTCCTGGTTACATGCATTGCAGGGGGATATATTACCAGGAGGTAAACATAACAATACAAAGGTGCCATGTCATCAGCAAATAATCACATAACCGATCTACAGGTGGTATTAACACCGCAACAGGGTCAATGATAACCAATAGCAACAGAAAAAATGGAAGGATTCGTGTTTTCTTGTAAGAGGGGTGTAGCTGTTCTCTGTCCTCTTACAAATACAATCATGATGACTAGTACTTGGTTGGTTAGACACCTAGAAAATGCATGTCGCATAATGACTCCACAATGGAGCACTGCTCCCATATACACCCAGGATGAATTCAGATGGCGTTTTGACCTAATGAAGGACTCCAAAATGCATAAGTTCTTAAGCACAAATGTGCACTGAGAAACTATTCTGAGAATGCACAGGCCCCTGTCAGGAAGGGGATATTGTTGGTATTGCTTCAGCCATCTTTGGTTATGGTGGTCCTGTAGCTGTCCCTGTTATTAGTTTACTTTTGTGAAAGTAAAATAACAGAAAAAGGTGGTCTTAAATGGCAGAAAATGCTCAAACCCCATATGCCGTTGCGCATTTCTAACTGGGAGAGCAAATCCTGCACATCTGGTCTGCTGCTGAACGTAATCCCCAGCAAAAATGCATACCATGGAGGATGGCGGCAGCGGACCACATGTACCACAAAAACATCCTACACAAGGTAACCAATAGTGCGGATGTGACAACCTACATAATCAAACAAATAATGGAAAAAGGTGCACTGCGACGGTAAATGTAATTGATAATATATGGCTAACCCTCACACTGATATTAAAATGAGACTTTCGCCAATATATTCTTATATCAAGAACATACCGGAGCCCGAGCACCGTGTCAAGGTATCTCAAGTGGCACGGGACCTAACGCTAACCCTACTATGGTATAAGTAATTACAGATAGTGGCATGAAGTCCAACACACAGCGACCAGCTCCCAGTTACCTCCAGCGTGAGATCTCACATACAATGAGAGGAGGTAGGAGACTGTGAGTCCCACCTATCCCTGACTCATGTGACGCAGGCTGCACAGGTGCACCTAAATGTTACCCGTTAACATTTACCGTTAAAAACATGTTACCCGTTAAAAATCAAGGCACATTCAACCTTGAGTTGCCAGGATTTGCTCCCCCGGTTAGAAATGCGCAACAGCATACTCGGAAGAGCGGGGGGTACCTGCTTTACACAAGTGCCCCAAATTTTAAAAAAAAACACAGACACAGAGACATACTTACCTTCCCTGGCAGCTCCCGACCTGCTCCAGCAGGAAGATGGTGCACAGAGTGGTAATTTTTACCACAGCGCCACCTGCTGGTCTGGAGGAGGGACCTGCAGGGAAAGGTAAGGACGCATCCGTCATGACCCCAATGCAAGTCAATAGGGACGGATCTGTTTACTAGTGTGTCACACCAAACGGATCCGTCCCCATTGACTTGCATTGGGGTCATGACGGATACATCTAGGGAACTCGAGCTTTGCGCTCGAGTACACTCGGTGTTCGGCATGCTCGCTCAACACTAGTTTTGAGCATTTTCTGCCATTTTAGATCACTTTTTTCTCGCTATTTTGTTTGGACATTTATACCTGGAGGTGTGGCAACTCCAGGTTTTCCGTGAATTGGGTTTTCCAGTTTCCATCAACATCCTTGAAAATAGCCCTTTATGAAGGTAGCTGTAATTTTGTAATGTATTTCTTTTACTTTTATTGCTCCTATCTTTCGTTTTGGGCTGTGGTCACATGACCATGTCCATGCAGCTCTTTCTTATTTCCTGTGAATGTCATGTCCATGGGTGGGGCAGGGATAGGGGAGTGTCTATGTAAGTAAGTGGGTGGAAGGAGTTATTAACTACCTGGTTGTTGTTAGGGGCGGTGCTGGAGCTGTGGGAGAGGAAGGAGAAATGCACCATGGAATTGGTTGGATAGAACAACAGGAAGTGCTACATACTGGATGGAAGCAAACCAAAGGGATATGTTTACATTGTGAAAGGGGGTCAGGAGACAGAAACAAAAGCATCGGGAAGATATACATGAAATAAGCAATTGCATGAGCGTACTGTATCTGTTAAAAACGTTTGCACCGCCCCCATCATTGAACCCATCAGATGTGTTCTTCGCTGATTGCAGCATCTGAAATGACCATTCAGGGATGTCGGGGGTTAATCTTTAAAAAAAAAAAAAAAAACTCACAAGAAATGCGCCCTGTCACAAAGTAATTCATCACAAAGCTAATTTCTTGAAAATTTCTTGTGAAATTCGGTCAAAGCAGCCAAATCGAAGTTTTGAGAACTTCACTCATCTCTAATCACGGTACATCAGTCACACGGCCTAGTTGCAGCATAGCCCCATTCAATTCAATAGAGCAATACCCAGCACAGCCACTATGGTTGGAAAGCTGCCAGGAGCCTTGCATCATTCACCAAAACTCTGGTGAGCACTGAGGCTCTCTGAAATAGCTGATTGGTGGGAGTACCAGACCCCCGCCGATGTGATAATGAGGACCTATCCTGAGGATAGGTCATTGCTATCAATTCCTGTACAGTCCCTTATAATTGATCTTTTATCCTAAGGATAGACCATCAGTATCTAAGTCCTGGAAAATCCCCTTAGAAATTTTCATTTGGGCTTCAATATGGCAGTGACTCGAAATTGTCATCATTTTCAGCACAGATTGAAAAGGCATTTTTTTTTTTGGCCGGTGTACACCATTTGTAAATGACCGGTCACAGTGATCAGGACTCTGACGTCTGTAGTGAAATTTGCATTGTGTCTATTCTAAAGAAAAACAGTTGATGAAGGAGGAAACCCTCTTTTCCTGAAGTTCTGCTGTCAATAACCTATTGTCTTCACCCCCTCAGACGCTATTAAGGTTTGATTCAGAAAACTGTAATGCAGCATGCCTAGGTGGGGTGCCTTCTGTTTATCTGACGATCTTTCTTCCCACCAAACTATTGGTGCCAGCATGTCCCTTGACAAAAGGGTGGGGGTGCACAACAGAGTAAACAAGTCCTGTTACAAGGAGGATATATACAGTTGCTGCTGAAGCTTTCAATTTCCTTTGTAGACAATGTTCTTCTAAATAAGCACTGAAAAGTCTAAAAGTTATTGGAAAGTAATAAAAAATGTCTTCAATGGAAAGCTATGCTAGAATTCTTGACAACACGTGAACCTCTTCAATCCTGTAAGCCATTCTAGCTGGTCTGCTGGCTGCAATTAATACCACATTCCAGCAGCTGGCACGCAGCAACCTCTAGGTTTTTTCTGAATAGCTGTAGTAGTGTTTTTAAGAACCTAATAAATGGGTTATCCCACAAAAAATATTGCTGCACAATGAATAGCACATTTTAAATGAAGTACTGTATTATTGCAATATGCACTTACTTTACATTACATTTTCCTCTTGGTAGTGCTCCCCGCTGTTTGTCCTTCTGGTCCACCTTCTCCTGCACTCAGTGGTGGACTGACATGCTCAGTAAATTACCTGCTCCTTTCCCCTCCCCTCAGTGCTGGTGTAGTGATTTCATAGAGAAGCAGGTGAAGTGCCCAGGTACCTCTGTATATGTGAAGAGCTATTTCCAAACCTAGCTGTTTAACCCCTGCAGATGCCATGGTCAATAATAACTGCGGCATCTGAGCAGTTGGACAGAGGGAGGGAGCTTCCTCTGTCCTCTGATTGTCACCTCGCGAATGCAATTGTGGGGTTCTGAGAACATATCTTGACAGCCATAACCTTCTGAATGTCCCCAGGCCTGCCATGTTCTGATCTCTATTACAAGCTACCTTTGGCAGGATGTAACAGCCAGTAAATATAACCATGCACTTTGATCTCCTGATTGCAAGGGGACCTAAAAATGTGAAAAACAGTTGAATAAAGTTTTTAAAATATAAAAAAATTATAAAAATATTAATGAAACCTTCCTCCCAAGAAAAGTGAATAAAAAATGATCAAAAAAGTCCCAAGTACCCCAAAATGGTATCAATGAAATCTATAGCTCGCCTCGCAAAAAACTCTCACACAGCTCAGACAGTAGAAAAATAAGAAAGTGTCAGAATACTGTACAAAAAGAGCTTTTAAGTAAGTAGTAGAACATAACAAAAACATACAAATTTGATCCATACTGACTCAGAAGAAAGTTAGTGATTTTTAACACGTGTTGAATTCCAGAGAAATGAAAACTTAAAAACAAATAGTAAAATTGCAGTGTAAATTGCAGGTTTTTTTAGCTCCTTGCCCTCCCCCGAAAAAAATAAATAAATAAAAAAATGAAAATTAACACTTTTACAATAGATCTTCAGCACAATGGTGGCATTAGAAAGCAACTCTTCCTACATAGAACAAGTCCTCACACAGCTATGCTGTTGGTAAAGTAAAAAACTTATGGCTTTTAGGAACGTAGAGTTGATGAAAAAATGTCAGACATGGATACAGCCCTTTAACAATGGGAATGGCAAAATTCTTGAAGGAAAAATAGAGGAACCACATACCACAGAGTTTTAATAAAAGATCTTCCATGACTGTAATTTCATAGAAAATATAAGTATTTACTAAAACAGTCATATCAGTAGAGGTGAAAGGTCTACTATAAGATCTCCACCACATGCCTCAACACCACTTGCCATGTGTCACAGTTTTGGTACACAGATTATTAAATGGTAAAAAAGTGTATTTTCTGTAATTTAAAGACAGAGGTGCAATTAAATGTCCCCTCCCCCCTTCTACAAACACATTGCACACTGGTATTGACAATTTACTATGGTAATAGTGCAATGTTCGCAGTAAAATAATTATGTGCTCAATAACACAGGTATAACAGTGCAATTTTTGTAATAAAATGTCTTTGAACTATACGGTCAGATGCAATAATGTATTAACATGGCTATAACAATGCAGTGTGTAGTAAAATGTTCAACCATGAGTTCAATAACACCAGTATTAAAAAATTGAGCTATTGCTGTGAAATGTTTTTGCTATAATGCAACTCGTTTACCAACACTGATATAATACACAGAATTTTTTTTTTTATTTTCCTTTTTTTTCTGCAGAGTTTGCAGCAGGAAACTTGAGGTTTTTTTTTTTTCAAGGCTGCCTGTCTGCTCATGTGCTGAAAAAAAGAGTTTCCTATTCTTGCAGGGGGTTCTTTAATGCACAAGTAGCTGCCAGCGGCAGCTGTGTTAAACACAGCATGACCAGTCCCTCACTCCCTAAAAGTTTTCCCTGATCAAATTCCCTAAAATCCACCCAATTTTATCTTCTTATTCGCTCCATATACTCCCTATACTATTTATAGTGTCCCTTTAACACTACATTAGTTGCTTATGTCTGTAATAGCTTTTTGTCAGACATTACCACATAACATACCCTTCCAGGTCACAAGGCATAATGGTGATTCTTCTGTCTCAGCATAAGGAGCTCAACCCCAATTCCTTACAGTTTGATGTGATCCTCCACTGCGTGTGTTTCCTTGGAGATCACCATGGTTAACAGAAGAAGACAATGATTTATTTTCAAGCCCCCCCCCTTAAAGTAAACTGTCTGCTCTTCTAATTTAATCAGCATGACATAGTGATATCAGCTGCCTTTTCCTTATTAATACTTTCTCCTGAACTGAGAAGATCACTGAAATGCTAGCAGGTCATTCTGTGACAGAGCTGAATGCAGTGCAAATTGGGTTTTTATTAAGTTAATTTTCATGGTAAGTAATGACTTTGCAATTAATTTCAATTGATCACTTCTCACAACAATGTAGAAATAAAGGGGTTGGCCATTTTCTGGCTACTTTTGGCCAATGCGAATGTAAGTTGACCATATTACTAATATAGCCATTGTTGATTTTCTGTGACATTTGCTTTATTTCATAAGTCATGTCCTATGTTGGGCAACTCTTCACAGGAGACCTGTCCATAAAATGGCAGCTGATGGAGGGTCATGTCACCAAGCAAAAATAACTCCAGATACTCAGCTTCCTCCACTCCAATACACCATATCTGCCAGTTGCACTTGCACTGTTGAGAGTTTAATGCAGGTGTACTGTATTTTAACAGAGGAGAATAAAATGATTTGTCTGGTCACATAACCCTCCATCAGCAGCCATTTTATGGATAGGACCTCTGTGTGGACAGCACAAAAGACTTGGCCAACAAGGGAGAATACATAATGAAATATAAAAAATTGAGCAAAATATCAACAAAGACTACGGGGAACATTTATTAAGACTGGCGAATTTTATTCCGGTCATAATCCCCCTGCACTGACGGTGGATGCGTCAAAGTCTTTTAGAGGCGCAGGCCACTACATAACTTTGGCTCTTGCTTCCACCGGCCGTGCGACATGCTTTACACTACACCAGCTCCCTTGCCATTTTCCACACCATAAATTGCCCCCATACAACCTAATGCAGCAAAATTTGTAAAACTCTGAAAACTTTAAGCCATGACTGTGTATGCTGGGAAAATCTTAAATCTATTCCTATGTGCTATCAGACTTTAATATCCCATCATACTTTCAGTGATCAATATCCTTCATTCCTACAGACAGCTCTCAGTCACTGCCTAGAGGTGCCCAATGACTTTCTTAGCTCAAAATAAGAAGGTGTTAATTAAAATACCACTGGAAGAAAGCTGTGGGTGGAAAAGCACATTGAGTGGCTGCCAAACTGGTGCACAACAACAATTTGGGTTTGTAATTTTCTGTTTGTTCATTAACATGGATATTACATCCTGTGGACAATCACCGATCTATTGCACAATGTATTTTACTGTTATTGCATCTATCCTGGCTGTTTTATTAGTGTTTTCATATGATCCTCTACTGATTAACTTATGTAATTGTAATAATGCCGATTGCAAGCCTGATCAAACAAAACAATAGCAGATCTTGGGGAGACCAGCTACAAAAAATACTGCGTAGCCTCATTTAAGAGTCTCAGCACAGCAATCCAAAGTGCAATGCTCCCTGAGCAACAGCAATATGCACAATGACCATGGATCCCCAGTTAGGGGTCTTCAACACAGTGAAAGCCAGATATTCCTCCAGGAACAGAAAACCAAGCAAAGGGGTTTCCTTAAGGCTTGTAATAGAGCTGGATCTTGACATAGGAGCCACCTAATATGGTGGACCTGGTGATCTCTATAATGGGGGACACCCCTTTGCTTGGTTCTCCTTTCCTGAAGGAATATCTGGCTTTCACTGTGGTGAAGACCCATAACTTAAACTACATGGTTATTTTGTAGATTGCAAGACTGCAAAACTTGACTTCATCTATAGCAGTTGCCTTTCCCAAGTCCTAACTATGGCTCATGGTAATCAGATCTCCTCCAGGACTTGAGTACAGCAGAATTACATAACAGCCAGACAGACACCTGATTAACAAATACAGACTAACAACCTCAATGTCAGAAAACATGACAAGGATGACAATGGATGAGGAAGATGGATTCTAGCAATGGAGATGGTGTCCAGGTGGAGAGCGATGAATGTAGGAAAGATAAATCAAACCTAGCAGAAACTGATCCTGAACTAGAACAGAACAGTAGAAAATCAAAAGTGGACCAGCCATCAGAAGGTTGAACCCACAACAAACACAACTGCAATACAGACAACAATAAGGAACGGGGACCACAAATCCCACAAGTAAAGCCAAAAGATTAGAAGTCAAGATTCTGGAAACAATTGCACATAGCATTCATATACTCGGCAAAGAGGTACAGAAAGTAACAGTATATAAGGGCATAGCAATCAAAAACCCCTCCCTGCAATCGCCAGACTGAGCAAGTTGAAAATAGAACCAGATTCAGGTGTAAGGCAGCTTCACAACAACTGAATGTTAAGTTAATGAGAAACTTGCATGAGCTCCTGCTGCTTGAAACAGTAATAGATCACCAATCTTTAGGGTGTTCTATATGTTGCCTCTTTGTGATTCATTTCTTTGTTTTTCTATATGTATAGATACCTAAAAAAGGTGTATTTTATACCTCGTATTCCTTTAGTTAATAAGGAATTATTATAAATTATTCTCTAAATTTCCTTATATGCCCTGAATTTTTTTTTTATTAGGACCTGGGGTCCATAATTAAATATCTCTGCCACCAAGTCTTTCAGCTCCTAAGCCTTCTCTAGAGTCCTTCCTTCCTTCCTTCGTTCCTTCCTTCCTTCCTTCCTTCCTTCCTTCCTTCCTTCCTTCCTCTCCCATGTTAGAATTCTTTTACCCTGTTCTCCCTTCTGTTTCAGCATAGAGTAAATGTGTAAGGACTAGCGTTGAGCGAATCGAAGTCCACTAAGTGGTAGCGAAGTGCAAAAAAACAACAAAAGAAATCATACTGCAGGTAAGTATGATTTTTGTTTTTTTAAATTTTAACACCGGATTGTTGCTACGAGATGCCGCAATCATGTATGAACGCTCCATCTGAGGGGTACAATCACCGCTCCCTGTTATTGCTCCCTCTACTTGCGCTTCATGATGAAGTAATTCGTCACAAAGCAAACTTTTTTGTAAAATTTGGCGAAGCAGCTGAATTGATCCTTCAAATACTTTGCTCATTTCTAGTAAGGACATTCGGTGCGGGAGTACTCTGGATGTTTGCTTCATTGCAAGTATTTCTGTATTTGATATATACGTTCTGACTGTACGTTATTTCACTGTATCTGTGACCCTCATTTTTCCTTAAAAAAAATAAAAACATCAGTACCTATTGGCAGAAGATATTCATGAAGCCTAGAAGACCCATCCTACAGAGCAAATATACACCCAAAAGTCATTTACCAGTATTGAATGAACTTATACATATACTGTACACACGTTTCCCATCAGGAAGCAATTAACAAAAGTCTGTCTGATGGTATTTGTTTAGCCACCGGAAACTTACTGTAAAGGTTCTTTTGGACAAAGTACATTAGTATTTCATATCTAATGAGAAAGTCTCTTAACCTCTTCACAATAAATATCTGTCATGCGCAAATGTTAGTTCTCACACCATGATCAATTGATCTCATCTCTAATGGCCTGAGTAACCACCAATGGTGGTAGTGATACTGTACTCCACAACCCAGCTCCTGCCGCATGTGCCAAGATCAGAGCTAAAACCTTAGAGGATGTAGTTGCTATTGACAGTCCAGCTAGGGAGTTTGACAGAAGGATTGAGTTGGTTCTGTAAGTCCACCAGCTTCCAGTGACACTATTGCAGGGTGAAGATGCATTACCATGCTAGCTATGGTCCTTACAAAGGCCTCCAGGTCTGCCATTAGTATCTGCTTGTATGTGCTAACAGGTTGCCTTTCAGTCTAATATGGACATGCTAGAATCAGTGGCGTACCTTCAATGAAGGCAGACAACACAACTGCTACAGGCCCGGGGGAAGGGGAGTCTAGTGATGAACTCCTTTTCATAACAAGAAAACACTGAATTTTCATGCTGCCACCAATAGGGGAGCTTAATGCAAAGAGATTATTTCAGCTTCCATTCCAGTAAGTGGTAACTGTATAAATTACTATATACTGAGCTCCCCCTAGTGGTGGCTGCAGGTAGTTAGTTTTGTAATTGATGGGATGCAGATTTATAAATGTATTTTTGCCAGTTGTCTGGTCTAAATACAGTGAGACTTAGATCTGATGTATGTATAAATCATTAGAAGGTTTGATTTCAGCCCTCATGTATCAAAATCTAAAGGTCACAGAGTACCATCACCAGTTAAGACGTAACCTTTATTTATCAGTAGAATATATTCCCAAATAGTAAACTAAAATAATGCAGGATAGCCAGGGATAGGTATGATGTCACTGAAGGAAAGGAAAATACTGATCATTACCAATCACCTAATAAGATGCTTGTGCTTGTATTAACAACCACAATACATTGCAATACATGTGTATTGCAGTGTATTATACTGGTGATTAGGTCCCCAGTATTAAAATACCCTATAGTGCCTTGTATTAACTTTCTGTACATGATGAACACCATTTGCTGAAGTGAGACAACTCCTTTAAGGAAATGTAAAAAAAAATAATTAAATGTATAAAAATATAAAAATCTCACTCAAAAACACAAAATTCTTCTGCATTCAATAGGCATTATTTTGGTAAAAAAACAAAAAAACAAAAACCTAAAGTACACATAATTGCTATTGCTGTGTCCTTAACAACCAGCAGGGCCTGTCAGGCTTCTGTACTTGGTAGATCGTGGTCATTGTGAGACCTTTAGTGATCAAGTTGCATGGGCTAATGGAATGACAGAGGAGCATGCTAACATTCACAATTGACCATACCATCTAAGTGCTTTCACCTGTGCAGTTTACAGGTAACACATGGTTCTCAATAAATTACTCCAAACTACAGAAAACCATCACTGCAGGTATTTTTAATAAAATTCATGTTTGAAAATGGTCTTGGTGTGTAACAGACAGGCTCTGTATAGCACATCACTGTTGACTATGCTGGCAGGCTATGGGAGGAACATTGACCCGACTCATTAAACAACATATCTGGCAGAAATGAGTGCACATTACACCAGAAAAATACTTAAGCTCCTGGCCGAAGTAGATTTCAGTACTGGCACACAGACAGCAGAATATCCAACTAATTTATTAAAGGGGTTCTCCAGATCCTCCTCTGATACATAGTAAATGAGTAAAGAAGAGGTCATATCCGGGCTCGCCCCGGAAACTGGAGAACTTCTTTATAGGGGTCATGCCGCAAAAAATATTCTACATTTAGTATAGCCACTGAGTTATTCAATAAATTGTATGTGTATGATGCCACCAGCTGTTTGTTCTTTTCCTTATTTTTGTGTCCGTCTCATTGATCTGGTCACACACGCTCAGGTTAAATCTTGAACTGCCACCAGCCATATGTTCTGTTAGAAATTGTGGCAGTTACCAGGAGAGCGAGAGAAAATGAAAAAGACACTTTTTCTAAGCTACCAGCTTGAAATAAATTTAGCAGAACAATTGGAGCAATGAATGGGGAGATCTCTGGATCCAATGCAGAGTTGCCAACCTTCCTTTCAAATTTTTCTGGACAACTGAACCAAAATTTACGGACAGCCCAAAATTTTTAAGGACACATGCCACACCCCCTTTTTAGAGGCCACGCCCCTTCCACGCCCCAGAATGAAGAGGATTGTTCAGTAGTTAAAAATAAAATATTGCATATGGAAAAGAAATCAACATTTTCAGCTGTTCCATCCCTGCTTCTAGTCTGAGTGCTTTGTCTATATGGCTGCAGTGATGATGCCTGTAACATGCTGGACTTTCTGGCATCATTGCTGCTGCCATGTCAACAAAGACTGACAGGGATGTAACGGGCAAGTGTGCACATCTGTCACAATGTTGGTGATGTGCACACTGATGTGCAGGTGTATGGCATGTGACCACTGCAGCCATTAGATCACCAATTGGTGTTTAGCTGCAGCAGTAACATACCATATACCGGCAAGTCCTTGCTGCAGTTTAACAGATCAGAGCTGCATAAAATGGCTCTGAGGACATAGGACAATACCAAACATACAAGATGACACAGCACCACATACCTCTTAAATCCAGTGACGTCTCCCTGATGTAGATGTCTTTTCTCATCTTCTCTATTTGGCCCAGACTGCCATGACAAGTTCTTTCAGCCCCATCTTCTCTCTCCAGAGTTTGCCACAAAGACACCTTAGATTACCCACTTTTCTGTTATCCTGCTGCTACCTAAAATACTGTGCCCACTGTGGTCCCCAATGTCCCTAAATACTATACTGCAGATATAACAGTGCCATATAGGTAGGACCCCATATAGTTACAGTGCTCCACAAAGTCCCACTGATACTAATAATTCTTTCCCAGAGTGCCCTCATTAGTAATAGTGCCCCAATAGTGATAATGCTCCACAAGTAGCCCTTTTAGCAGTAGTGCCCTCCATATTGTACTAATAATAGTAACACTCCCAATAGTACCCCTGGTAGTAGAAATAATTCCCCATAATAGAAACCATTTTTCCCATAATGCCTCCAGTAATGCTCCCAGAAATAATAAGGACCCGCTGTAATGGTCCCAGTAATTATAATACCCGTTATAGTGCCCCCAGTAGCTTAAATGGTCCCCTCTAGTGCCCCCAGTAGTTTAGGTAGCCTCCTATAGTACCCCCACTTTAGATAGCTCCATGTAGTGCCCCAAGAATTTAGATAGCCCCCTGTAGTGTTGCCAGTAGTTTAGATAGCCCCCTGTAGTGCCGCCAGTAGTTTAGATAGCCCCCTGTAGTGCCCCCAGTAGTTTAGATAGCACCTGTAGTGCCACGGTAGTTTAAATTGCCCCCTGTAGTTCAGTTAGCCCCCACAGTGCCCCCAGAAGTTAGATAGACCCCTTTAGTTCAGATAGTGCCCCAGTAGTTTAGATAGCCCCCTGTAGTTCAGATAGTCCCTGTAGTGCCACAGTAGTTTAGATAGCCCACTGTAGTTCAGATAGTCCCAGGCCCCAATAGATGCCCCTGCCCCAGAAGTTAGATAGCCCCCATTGTGCCCCCAGAAGTTAGATAGCCCCCATTGTGCCCCCAGAAGTTAGATAGCCCCCATAAGTTAGATAGCCCCCATTGTGCCCCTAGTAATTATACTGTCCCCTTAATTACCCCAGTAGCTTTACTGTACCCTATAATGGCCCCCCAGCAGCTTAAATGCCCCCATACCTTAACTAAATGACAGCAGCATCAGTTCTGCTGCCTGCTACTGACTGACTAGAATTTCCATTAATTACACTACTGACTACTGTGGTCAGTGAGGACGCCCTGTAATGCCCGGGAGACAGAGTGGACCGGCACTGACCACGTGAAGAGCCGTACATTACTTACTAGTACAGGTGTCCCGGCTCCTGCTCCAGCAGTGGCTCCTCATCGCCATCTGGCATCATCTTGATGACATCACAGTCACATGACCGCCTTGGCCGTGCTCGCCCCTCCCCTCTCTCCCCACATGATTTATACTTGCGGCCGCCCCGCTTGCCTCCTGCGCAGCTGCTGGCCCTGGCCGGGCCCGTCTCAGGTAATCCTTGCCGGAACTTCTCTTTCTGCGCTGCCTGCACTACGCACGCATGCGCAGTAAGAGACGTCGGGGTTTCGGCCCAAAAATTACGGACGTTGCTTTTTTCTGCCGGACGCTACGGACGGCAGAGAAAAGCAACCATTTCTTGCGGACTATCCGTAAATTTACGGACGTTTGGCAACCCTGATCCAATGTGAGTTACAGGGCTGGTTCCAGCTTTGTTAGAAAGAGATTGTCATGTACTATCTGATGTCTGATTTTAATTTTTTACATCAAACATGCAATAACCCCTTCAAGGCCAAATAATACTTTTGGTAACATATTGTATTGATACATTGAAATTACATTTTCTATTTTTTATGGTTTTCTTTGCTCTTTATGGCTTAGGCCCCTTTCACATTAGCGGCAGCACGGATCCGGCAGGTGAAGGGTGCCGCCGGATCTGTGCTGCCGCAGGGGCATGTGTAGGGCCGGAACCGCACTCCGGCCCCACACATGTCATACAGTACATACACACAGACACACATACACAGACATATACACATACAAATACACATACATACTTACATGCTCCCAGCAGGTCTCCACAGCGCAGGAGGAGCAGGACGGCGCGCACATAGGACGATTCCCCACAGCGCCCTCTGCTGGGCGCCAGGTGAAATCGTCCTATGTGCGTGCTGTCCTGCTCCTCCTGCGCTGTGGAGACCTGCTGGGAGCATGTAAGTATGTATGTGTATTTGTATGTGTATGTTTATGTGTATGTCTGTATGTGTGTATGTATGTATGTGTGCAGGTGACGGATCCGTCATGAACTCCATTGAAAGTCAATCGAGGACAGATCCGTTCACCATTGTGTCACACCAAACGTATCCGTCCCCATTGACTTTCATTGGGGGTCATGACGGATCCGTCTTGGTGCGGATGCCTGGACCGGAGAGCAAACCGCAGCATGCTGCGGTTTGCTCTCCGGTCTGAAGACGGAACGGAATGCTTTTAGGAGCATTCCGTTGTCTTCAGTTCAGTTTTTTCCCCATTGACAATAAATGGGGACAAAACTGAAGCGTTTTATTCCGGTATTGAGCCCCTATGACGGAACTCAATACCGGAATTATAAAACGCAAGTGTGAAAGTAGCCTTACCACCACGTCAATGTTTGTTTTTACCCAAGTCCAGTTTATCTAGGAATATCTAATGATCTGATCACCCCTGCAATGAACAAGAAAGAATGGATAATTCCTAGGAGTTCCCAAACTGTTTACCTCCATTCCAGCCTTCTCCAGAAACAATCGTAGCTTATCTCATACATCAGCAGAGATTGGTGAGACCCATGAAACAATGGAGCTGCCTTCTAGAATTCCAGGAGAAGGAAGGAACCAGCAAATATTCACAATAAGCTATTTTCTAGTCATTCTTTCAAAACCTACTACTACCACAAAAATTTGAACAACATAAATTTAATGGAGAGTATGCTGGAGAATCTATAAAATAAAAGCTAAAATCAGGAATTTCACCATCAATCCATATGCAGGCCCAAGGTACTCTTTACACTCTTGCTCTTTCTCTTTTCCTGATTCTTCTGCCATTGCCTTCCTCTCTTTCTTGATTGGCAGGACAAGGAGAGATGACTATGTAGAGACCTAAAAGCGGTAGAAAAATAAAGAGGGCCCTCGTGCTGCTCAGAAGAGGAACCGGTTAGATACAGAAGTACTGTTAAAGATCTTTGGCACGTTTCAGAGCCAGAGGTTCCTTCTTCAGATAACATCCAAAGGTAACTGGGTGTTATCTGAAGAAGAAGCCTGTTCAGCTCCGAAATGCATCATATACATCCTCAAATAAAGATTGTTAACCGTACTTCTGTATCCAACCTGTTCCTATTCTGAGCAGCGCACGGACCCCCTTTATTTTTCTACCGCTTTCAAGTTATTTGAGAGAACAAATATAAGTCCTAGGAGACCTTAGAGTATTATACCCAGTTTCCAGAGCAATTGGAGCACATTTGAGTAGACAAAAATAATTTTTTTTAAAACTTCAACCATTTCGACATGAAATAGGTTTCAATAAATTTGCTCATCTCCAAGATGGAGGAGATTTCCATCCAAATGTGAAAAGTCAGTGAAGTAAGGGGAAACAATATGATAAAAAAAAAATTGCAATTTATATTTCATTCCTGTCATTCTAGATTAGGTTCAGGCACTGAGAAGCCAGCTCCATCAACTATCAAAGAAATGATATAATATCCTGATTTGCAGAGATTGTACTCAAAATAAGAAAATCATGATGGAAATTTATTATGAAGAGAATTTTTCTTGAGTCTGCATCTACTTTTGCACAATAAAAACCCTGTTTATATCAAAAAAGAAAAGTTATGCATCCCAAGCCCCATAACTTTGTTATTTTTCATTCTAAAGAGCTGTGTGAAGGCTTCATTTTTGCAGGAAGACTAGTATTGAGCGAGCATGCTCGGTTGAACTCGCTGTTCGGCCGAGCATGCCTATGCTCGGGTCCGCTCGGTGTTCGGCCGAACACCGAGTGTACTCGAGCGCAATGCTTGAGTCTCTTCCCCGCACTGTAATGTACGCTAATGCGTACAAGTTTGTATGCTAATGCGTACAAATTCAGTTAATTAGCATACTTTTACGAGTGAAAGGAGTAAAAGAGGAGAAGTCACGATTGTGACCTTTTTCTATTAACCAGACATCCTACCCTCTTCCGAGCGTGGGGGTGCATGGTTTAGTCCCATTGACTAACATTATGCTCGGAGCATTATGCTTGGAGCCAGAGCACCCGAGCATACGAGCACACAGGTGCTCGCTCAACACTAAGGAAGACCCTTACTTTTCATTGGTGCCAGTTTAGGGTAAATAAGACTTGCCTTTCATTATTTTTTGTTGGTAAATACACAAAATCCAGCAATTATGGCATTGTTGTTTTTACAACATTCACTGTGCAGGATAAATTATGTGATGATTGTACAATGTGAGTCAGTATGGATGAGGCAATATCAAATATGAATATGGTTGGAAACTATTTGGAATAAGATATAACGAACAGTGGGATGTGCACATCAATATAATCAATCACAAGCATAACCAAGCCGCAAATTTTAATATATATGAACTTTTTGTATGAGAGCTCTGCATTCTAATTCTTAAAGGAACTGTGATCATTTATTTATTTTTTTGGTTTTATGTGTATTGTATTTTAATGTCTATGCAATGAAATGGTAAAATATAGGCAAATTAACTGTGAGCCAGCCATTTTTTAGTTTTGATATCAAATATGTGGAGGGAATTTTATTTTTTCCATTGAAAAGCATTTTTTCAATGGAAAAAGTGTTTTTTTTTTTTAAACGTCATCTATCAGCAGATTTGTAGCTATGACACTGGCTGACCTGTCACATGTGCATTTGTCAGCTGAGGACATCTGTGTTGGTCCCATGTTCATATGTGCTCGCATTGCTGAGAAACATGATGTTTTAATATATGCAAATGAGCGCCAAGGAGCAACGGGGGCGTTTCTATTACACCTAGAAGCTCCGCTCTCTCTGCAAACTGCCACGCCCTCTGCACTCTGATTGACAGGAACAGGCAGTGAAAACATCTCCATGCCTGGCTTTGGGATTTTCTTTATTTCTTCGGAGCATTTCTTGGAGATTAGTAAGGTGAGAATGGCTTCTTTGTAATTTCACACGTGCCGAAACTTTTTTTTTTAAGAATATTTAAACAGCTGAACAATCCCTTAAAAATACAAAAAAATCTTGCATTTATTTTCCTCAAGTTTTACAGTCATGTTTGATTGTCTCGATGTCTGCACAAGAATCTCAGTACGTGTCATCCGGAATATCTCTCCATGAACCGCCTGCTCGTACTCTGCAGCTTTCTGTGATGGTGGACTATTGTATATGTAGTAACTGGTTATTGTCAGGTCTGTTCATATTTGTACTGTAGTTACAAAGGAATGGAATGTCTGAAATCAGCAAGACACAAATCACATCCGAAAAACTGGGTATCTTTATAAACGTTAGTGCAGACCCAGAAAATTTCCAGCAGTTACTCTTCTCACCCTGGTGAGATAATTTGTTTGGCTCCTATGGGTAACATCTATCATCTGCATTACACCTTATGTATATGATTGTATTACAGCTCCATACAAGCTCTGAGTCATAATACAGCACCCGTAGAAGTCTACACTGTACATCCACATGCCTCCAATTTCACACTGGAGCATACAAGAAATTGTAGCGTCCTCACTGGCTACAGTATTAAATAGATAGTCTCCATAATATCGCTATAATAGGTGATTATAAAGAAACTATGCAACGATACATGACTCCATGGTGTAAAACGAAAGACTGTCCATGTGTCACACTATGCAATGAGTAGGAATCTGAGTGTTTATGAATTGCGATGTAGAAAGACACAGCATAGGGAACCAAATCCTTGGTCAGGATGGCCAAGGAAGGAGATTGAGCCTGGATAGGCACTGCATACTACTCCAGCTTGTGCACTTGCGTGCAGAGCAGGAGCGGACTGGGAACTTAAAGTGGCCCTGGAAAAAATACTAAAAGTGGCCCCGTTTTGTAGTTTGGTCCAAACTGATGGAGGGCAGGGACAGCAATAACATATTGTGGCACATTATACCATCCCGACAGAGCCAAATACCACAATCCATCATAAAATACTGGCAGCAGCACAAAATACATCCCCAAAACCTTCCAATGGCTGGCAGTGAGGAGGGACCAGGCGGCCCTCTGGGCATCGGCCCACCGGGAAATTTCCCTGTAAGGTCTATGGCCAATCCGCCCCTGGTGCAGAGGGCAAGTGTACAGCTCAGTCAGAGCCACCAGAGTAGAAAAATAGAATTGTTAACATTACAACTCTGTGGTCCTGGTTAGAGATGAGCAAACCGGGCGAGATCCAGTTCATGTAGCAAAAGTAGAAAAATAGCTAAACCAGCCTCACATTTGCAACTATGCAGAATCCGTGTGGGTGGAATTACAAGGGGAGACTAACAATGAAAGAATAATTTTTGGTGTAATTTATAGACCCCCAAACATCACTGAGGAGATAGAGGATCAGCTGCATAGACAAATAGAGCGGGCTGCCCAGGCGGGTACAGTAGTGATAATGGGAGATTTTAACTTCCCTGGTATTGATTGGGATCATGGATCGGCTTCAACTGCAAAGGAGAGAAATTTTCTTAACTTATTGCAGGATAATTTTCTGGGCCAGTTTGTAGAAGAACCAACAAGAAGTGATGCACTGTTGGATCTGGTTATATCTAACAATGCAGAGAAAGTTGAGGAGGTAATTGTTCGGGAAAACCTTGGTAATAGTGACCACAATATAGTTACTTTATCCTAAAGTGTAAAAAGCATAAACATGCTGGGAGATCAAAAACATTTAATTTTAAAAAGGCCAATTTCCCAGGGTTACGGGCCGCACTCCAGGACATAGACTGGGAGCAGCTGTTGTCAAGTAGTGACACAGATGATAAATGGGAGACCTTCAAATCTACACTGGGTAACTATACTGCAGAATTTATTCCTAGGGGGAACAAATACAAACGCTTAAAATTAAACCCTGCGTGGCTTAATGTGGATGTTAAAAGGGCAATACATGAAAAACAAAGGGCATTTAAAATTTACAAATTAGAGGGGTCTGCCATAGCCTTTAATAACTACAAAGGGTTAATAAAGATTGTAAAAGGACTATGAAAGCAGCAAACGTTCAAAATGAAAGGCTGGTGGCCAGGGATAGCAAAACCAGTCCCAAAAAATTCTTCAAATATATAAATGCAAAAAAACCTAGGTCAGAGCATGTAGGACTCCTTAATAATAGTGATGGGGAATTGATTACTGGGGATCAGGAAAAGGCGGAGCTACTGAATGAGTTCTTTAGTTCTGTATATACACATGAAGAGGTGGGAGCTGCTGTCGGTAGAGTAAGTGCTGGTGATACTTCATGTAATATACTCAACTGGTTCAATATAGATATGGTCAAAGCTAAGTTAAACAAAGCAAAGGTGAATAAGGCTTCAGGACCGGATGGGTTACACCCAAGAGTTCTTAAGGAACTTAGTTCAGTAATTTCTTTGCCCTTGTATATAATATTCAAAGATTCTCTGGTGACTGGCATAGTGCCGAGGGACTGGCGTAAAGCAAATGTGGTGCCCATCTTCAAGAAGGGCTCTAGGTCATCCCCGGGGAATTACAGACCGGTGAGCTTAACGTCCATTGTGGGGAAACTTTTTGAGGGTCTAATAAGGGACTATATACAGGAATATGTCAGACTAACCTGATTGGTTTTTATGAAGAAGTGAGTAGAAGTCTGGATAGAGGGGCGGCTGTGGATATTGTGTATTTGGAATTTGCAAAAGCGTTTGACACGGTCCCTCATAGACGTCTGACGGGTAAATTAAGGTCGGATGGATTAGAAAATCTACTCTGTAACTGGATTGAGAACTGGCTGAAGGAGCGTACTCAGCGAGTGGTGGTGAATGATTCCTACTCTGAATGGTCCCCAGTTATAAGTGGTGTACCCCAAGGTTCAGTGCTGGGTCCACTTTTATTTAATTTATTTATTAATGATATAGAGGGAGGAATTAACAGCACTGTTTCAATTTTTGCAGATGACACTAAGATTTGTAGTAGAGTCCAGTCTATGGAAGATGTGCAGTAGTTACAAGCTGACTTGGACACACTGAGTGCTTGGGCATCCTCTTGGCAGATGAGGTTCAATGTGGATAAATGTAAAGTTATGCATCTGGGTACTAACAACTTGCATGTCTCCTATGTCCTAGGAGGAGTAACACTGGGAGAGTCACTTGTAGAGAAGGATCTGGGTGTATTAGTAGATCATAGACTGCAGAATAGCATGCAATGTCAATCGGCTGCTTCTTAGGCCAGCAGGATATTGTCATGTATTAAAAGAGGCATGGACTCGCAGGACAGGGATGTCATATTACCACTGTATAAAGCATTAGTACGGCCTCATCTGGAATATGCTGTTCAGTTCTGGGCTCCGGTTTATAGGAAGGATGTCCTGGAGCTGGAAAGGGTGCAGAGACGGGCAACTATACTGATAAGGGGCATAGAGCATCTTAGCTATGAAGAAAGAGATGTATAAGGGGGACATGATCAACCTGTATAAGTATATAAATGGCCCATACAAAAAATATGGTGAAAAACTGTTCCAGGTAAAATCCCCTCAAAAGACAAGGGGGCACTGCCTCCGCCTGGAGAAGCAAAGGTTCAGACTCCAGGGGCGACAAGCCTTCTTTACTATAAGAACTGTGAATCTGTGGAACAGTCTACCGCAGGAGCTGGTCACAGCAAAGACAGCTGAGGGCTTCAAAACAGGCTGAGATAAATTCTCAAAAAGAGAAAAAGAAGGTCACCACATATTAAGAAATGTAGAGTCATGTCTTAAGGTTACCCGTCCCCCTCGCCTTCATCACTCCTACCCCCTCCCTTGGTTGAACTTGATGGACATGTGTCTTTTTTCAACCGTATTAACTATGTAACTATCTTTTTCAAGACAAAACCCTGTAAAGTGGTGGCTGGAGGACTCCGGTCTGGCCTTCACCAAGCGCTTTTCCCCTTAGAAGTGAATGAGAGCATACCGCACATGACCGGCCACTGCTCCCATTCACTTCTATGGGCCCGATGGAAATAGCCGGGCCAGTGCTCGGCTATTTTTGGTGGCCCCATAGAAATTAATAGAGGCCAGCTGCAAATGCACAGTGAGCCCTCCACCACTTTCGGTGCCCCATTCTCGATATAGGCGTGGGTCCCGCACCTATCAGACAATGGGCGCATATCTTAATCATATGCCCCCATTGTCTGAGATGAGACAACCCCTTTAATTAGAAGATCTATAACAGATATCTTATCCCTTCATCAGATCTGCAGCTAGCGTATTCAGCACATATTTCTAGAATTGTGTTACATTTGGAAAACATCAACAAATAAACCTTCACTTTCCTGGGAGCACATTGTGAAAGAACCAGCGGAGAACTGTAGAAAATGTTGGCTTTGTATGTGATGGCTTGGTTGCTCTAGCTGTTTACTTTTCCCTGCACAGATCTTTGCACAGATCGCCATGGGGGAAATTGAAGGGAATTGAATGTATCTTTTGTTTGGCATTACTTCAAAGCTGTGGAACCATTGTTTCCAAGAAATTCTCAACCATTCTGCACAAAGAAATCAAGACTTTTCTGCAGAGCACAACACTTCACACACATAGCCCAGAAGCCAAGCAATATGAGGCAAATGTGATGGTGCCTAAACCATGTGGCAATATGTGCCAAATTTGTCCACTTGGTGTCTTTCTGGTATGTAATGTAGCACCAAGTTTTAGACTTATTTATAAAGAAAATGCACTAAAGAGAATAATCGAGTGCTCATCTCTTTCAGCTTTCTGGTGTGACAAGGTTGTGGCTTAGTAAGGAGGGGGTTTCCACGGTTACAGACCACCCTGCAATCCATCAGCGGTGGTCGTGCTTGCACACTATAGGAAAAAGCACCAGCTTCTCTGGTGGCCAGGACTGTGGGAGCTCTCATAGTCCGGCACTTTTTCCTATAGTGTGCAAGCACGACCACCACTAGTGGATTGCATTGTGGTTTGTAACCATGGAACGAGCAGTGTATAATGTAATGGAAAAATGAATCCAGACAGTAAAGGAAGAAATATGGACAATCACAATATATTAGTAAGTGCCTTGTAGTAACTTCCTCTACATAATAAATGCTATTTACTGAAGCCAGACAACTCCTTTAATGCGCATGCACTGAACAATGATTCTTCACAAAAGAGAAATCTCACTGTGCATGCGCTAGTTCTGGGCTGGAACGGCTTGTGGATGACTTTGGATGCATCATCCTTGACAATCAAGGTAAAAGGGAAGAGGTTGCAACGATTCTGCCAAACACTTAGAAGATACACCTAGTGGACACTTCACCACTGTTCAGCATACAACGCAGGAATTTTTACAGACCCAGACAGGGTCATTTATCAAACTAGTGTACAGTAGAACTGTCTTAGTTGCCCATAGCAACCAATAAGATTCCACCTTTCATTTCTCCCAGCTCCTTTGGAAAATGAAAGGTGAAATCTGATTGGTTGCTATGGGCAACAAAGCCAGTTCTACTTTACACCAGTTTGATTAATGACCCCCTTCATTTTCTAACTTATGGGGTCAATAGACATACGTTGACCAGATGTTTTCATGTCCTGAATGATTTATAAGGGCTCACCAACTTTCTAAACACAATGGGGGTCATTTACCAAACAGAAATATGCCTAAATTTCTGATGCAGATTGCGGCGCAAAGGTCCTTTCTGCCACAATCTGCGACTTCTATCTGCTCACGCTAGGTCTAAAAAAGTGGGCGTGGCTCAGGCAGGGAAGGGGATGGGCCAGGAGGCCCATCTCATTTACTATTTTCTACGCCTGTTTTAGGAAGCTGTCTTACATTTAGAACTGGCACTGGATGTGCTAAAGTTATATAGAGGCTGGCGCCTCTTCATAACTCGGATCCATCTCCAGCTATAGGGGTTATTAAGTCTAAAACGCCTGTCTTAATAAATGTGCCCCCATATATTTAAGATTTTATGTCTAATTTTTGCTAACATTTCTGACCCTGACTGAACCAGTCATTTATACTTGTGGGATGGGGCGTTGCCTTGGGGCAAAAATAGGCATTTTGCTAATATTTAATACACTGAAGCTAATTTCCCTTGAAGAAGTGGCAGCTCTTCCCATGACATAATGCCTCACCTTGTTATGACCCCTTGCAGCTGAATCAGGCACACCTTATTGTTTCCATAAAAACAATCCACATCCCAGTCTACTTTACCTTACAATAATATACAGGCCTTCACTTCATTAAAAATCATTGCCTTTTTGCAAGAAATATTTGGAGCTGTGCCGAACTAACTCCTCCCTGAGATAAATGGTACAAAATATCTGACATGAATAGTCTCTGTCATTGGCAGTGGATTCAACATTTTGCATGTATACAAATTGATGTCACTAAGTCTGAAAGCAGGGCCGGACTGGCCGTCTGGCACTTCTGGCAAATGCCAGAAGGGCCGCTGCCCTCCGTGGGCCGGTCCAGTCCACCCTTGCAGGGCCGCACCGCCAATTAGGCAGGTGCGGCGCGGCCCTGCGCATAATTGCGGGCATCGGCGGGGAAGAGGGAGATGAGCGCTTCCATTGTGGAAGCGCTCATCTCCATAGTCATCTGTATCGCCGTCCTCAGGACGGCGATACAGATGCCTGTATTGTACTGCGGCAGGGGAGGGAGAGGCGTCTCCCCTGCCCGTTCCTCTGATAGGCTGCAGGCACTAGGCCTGCAGCCTATCAGAGGCCGGCTCAGGCGGCGCAATGACGTCATCGTGCCGCCTGAGCCGTACAGCGCGGGACACAGGCCGGAAGAGGCCTCATCGCATCGCTGCTGGAGGTAAGTATAAGTGTTATTTTTTTTTTTATTGTAGCACCGACCGAAGCTCTATTGGGGGCACATGGGGGCATTTTACTGGCACATGGGGGCATTTTACTGGCACAATGGGGGCACTGGGGGCATTTTTACTGCACTGGGGCATTTTTACTGTCACAATGGGGGCACTGGGGGCATTTTTATGGGCACTGGGGGCATTTTTACTGGCACATAGGGCACTGGGGGCATTTTTACTGGCACATGGGGGCATTTTTACTGCACTGGGGCATTTTTACTGGCACATGGGGCACTGGGGGCATTTTTACTGGCACATGGCATTTTTACTGGCACAATGGGGCACTGGGGGCATTTTTACTGGCACTGGGGGCATTTTTACGGGCACTGGGGGCATTTTTACTGGCACAATGGGGCACTGGGGGCATTTTTACTGGCACATGGGGCACTGGGGGCATTTTTACTGGCACTGGGGCATTTTTACTGGCACATGGGGCACTGGGGGCATTTTTACTGGCACATGGGGGCATTTTTACTGACACAATGGGGCACTGGGGGCATTTTTACTGGCACAATGGGGCACTGGGGGCATTTTTATGGGCACTGGGGGCATTTTTACTGGGCACATGGGGCACTGGGGGCATTTTTACTGGCACTGGGGCATTTTTACTGGCACATGGGGCACTGGGGGCATTTTTACTGGCACATGGGGGCATTTTTACTGACACAATGGGGCACTGGGGGCATTTTTACTGGCACATGGGGGCATTTTTACTGGCACTGGGGGCATTTTTACTGGCACATGGGGCAATGGGGGCATTTTTACTGGCACTGGGGCATTTTTACTGGCACATGGGACATTATTATAGGCACTGGGGCCATTTTTACTGGCTCATGGGGCACTGGGGGCATTTCTTACTGGCACTGGGGGCATTTATTTATGGCATGGGGGCACTGGGGGCATTTTTATTGGCACTGGGGGCATTTTTCTGGCACATGGGGGCACTGGGGGCATTTCTTACTGGCACATGGGGGAACTGGGGGCATTTCTTACTGGCACATAATTTGGGGGGCATCTATGGGTGGGGAGCACTTCTTACTGGCACATTATTGGGGTGAAATTTTGGGGGCACTTCTTACTGGCACGTTGGAAGAATTATTACTTCTGGGGCACAGTGGGGACATTAGTACTGTTGGGGGCACTATTACTAACAAGTGCACTCTGGCAGAGAATTATTAGTTGGGACTTTGGGGGGCACTATTACTGTGGGGGAGACTATTACTGTGGGGGGCACCCTGGCACAGCATCAGCACAGTTATTTCTGGGGGACGTTATGTTCACACTATTACGGGACACTATTTGCTGGGCGCAGTTATTTTAGGGCATTGTGTGCCAATAATTATTGAAGGGCACTATCTGTGTGGTACTAGTAGCACAGTACTGGAGGTGGTAGGATGATTTGTCCAGAAGACGGGAGGATGATGGAAAAGTAGTAAACTAAGATTTTTTTTCTGTCAAACTGCAGAGATGAGAAATGGCTGAAAAATGGTGTCTGGTCTGAAAGGAGAAGATGAGGAAAGAAAAGATCTACATCAGAGGAGACGTCACTGGATGTAAGAGGTATGAGGCGCTGTATTAGGCTACATTCACACGAACATTGTGTTTTGCGGTCTGCAAATTGCGGATCTGCAAAAAAAGGATAATGTTCCGTATGGCATCCGTTTTTTTTGCAGATCCACTGTAACAATGCCTATCCTTGTCTGCAAAATATGCAGATCGGAGGCTGCAAAAACTGTGGTGTGAATGTAGCCTTACCCTGTATGTTCTGTAGTGATACACGTAATGTTAGGAGGGAAAAGGTTAGTTTACACAGGGTGATGTGCGCCCGACAGATTGGATCTTTTGTACAAACCAAAAGATCCAATCAGCCGATGAACGAGCGTTTTACTCGTTCGTCGGCTGATTAGGGCCACTTTTACACGGGCCGATTATCGGCACTAGCGTTCCTAGGAACGCTTTTTCGGCCGATAATCGGCCCGTGTAAAAGGACCTTTACACATCAATCTGTGTAATAGGGCCACTGATGAACTGAAAGACTTTTGACATGTCACAGAGACATATCAAAAGTTTTGATCAGTCCGGGTCTAAGTTCTAGACCCGTACCCTATCAGGAGATATAGCTTTTCCATCTCTCTCTGCAGGGGGCGGTTTATTTACCTTGTTTGGTGTGGTTTACGTTTATTAAATTATTATATTTTAATAATTTTTAGGGCCTCTAAAAGGGTTGGCTGTGACTTTAAAACGTCGAGGCATGTGGGCCTCTTTGATTTCAAAATGCCAGGGCTGAATTTCAGTCCCAGTCCGGCCCTGTCTGAAAGTGTTTATAACTACCCCTTTAAGGGTGCAGAGAATTCATTACTTTCTTCATTGCAAACAGATATCATGGGTCCCCATAGTAAAGGTCAGAATCACCCCACATATGTCTATATATCTGTGTGTTTTGCTATATTTAAACAAACATACTGTATAATACATTATATATGGGAAGAACACTAGTGAGGTTTTTAGCCAGAGAAAATCCTTCCATTGACTACTGTTAAGCCTGTGGCTAAAAGGAGTTGGCCCATCTCAAACTTTGATGGCATATTGGTAGGATATACCATCAAAGTCAAACAGGTGTGGGTCCTTACAGCCTCTCAAGGGGGGCAGGGGGGGGCTAAACCATGACTCCATAGAGAAGAGCCATGTAAGTTGCCCCTTTGAAAGTCAATACCCTCATAGGATGCTTACTGACTATTTATTTTCCATTAGGATCCACTTTGTGCTTAAAAAAACAAAAAAAAAAAACAAAACTACAAACATCTGTGTGAATGTAGCACAAGCGTTTTATTTAGTGCTTTATGATTGACGTCATGTTGATACAGATGAATACTGTGCTTAACCTATTTGATATATCAGTTACTGCACAGTGTCCTCCTTTCCACTCCAGTTTGTATGCTCTGCAAGATTAACGGGGTTGTCTGGAAATGAGAAAGCAATGGTTAGAAAATAATAATAATAAAAAAAACAACCTCCAGAGAACACATGACCAAGAATGGGTTCCCATAACTTCTGGTTCAATGGAGAGTCACAGGAGCCCAAGTGCTGGAACACATGGCATTTTACTTATAAATGTGATTTATATATATTAAAATCTTCTCTTAGGCTCCCCCCAAAAAAAAAGTTGTCTCTTGTGTACAGCTGTGGCCAAAAATCTTGAGACTGACACAAAGTTTGCTATAACCTGATACACATACACATACACATAGAGAAGAATGTTTTTTTTCTATGCCTAGAAAGCTAATGGATATTACTGGTGTCTTTATAATCATATGTTGTGCTGAATAAAGCAGTAATATGTATATTAGCTTTCTAAGCATATCTCAATGTGTAAGGCTACAGTAAGTAATGTATATGACTTGGATATCTATATGCCCTCGGCATGTTGATGTCTAGCCCTATCAATCAAGGGGAGGGGTAATGTGCAGAGTACAGGGTGTGTTACAAAGCAGTCCTACAAGGATTCAGTCCCACTCCCTGGTGCTTCAACTTGCTCATTTGCATGTGAATAAAAATACAGATATCTCTGCAACTACTGCCTGGGTTAAACATGCTGTTAGAACCTCAGGTAAATTGCCAAAGTAAAATGTGAAGCTGCAAAGTTTGTGAAAAACAAAATTTGTGTCAGTCTCAAAACTTTTGGTCATTTGTCACGGGGGAGACAAGGGGAGGTGCGCCCTGTACTGAAACCCCCCCGTTCTCTCCCTGCCTGCTTGCCTCAGTCGGCCCTAGGCGGCCGCGGACAACCACGGTGACGGTCCCTGCTCTGTATAAGTGCACAGGGAGGAACAGGGAACAATTGGAGAGACAAACACAGACGAAACAAACACAATATCAGAATAGTCTGCAAGCCGGGTCATACACAGGAGATAACGTCAATACCAGGGGTGAAGCAAAGAGAGGTCGAAGTCCAAGTCCAAGGTCAGGGTCAGGGTCAAACAGCAATCAAACACTAGGTCGCACAAGCACTGATCAAAGTAGTAACGCTAATCACAGGCATCTGAGTGAGGCAGTTGCCATCTTTAAATAGCCCGCCCAGGATCATGTGATGTGGCCAGCATCACATGACCTGAGGCGGAGCAAGCTGTCAAAACAATATGTAAAGTAGCCATGTGATGTGATCAGCACCACATGGCTAAACCCAAACAGAGAATTAACACATGAAGTGCTGGCTGACAAGACCAGCACTTCAATTCCCTATTGCTCGTCTCTAGGGGGGCGGAGAGGTCTGGTGACGTCGTGCAGAGGGAGCGCGACGCCGACCTCGCGTGACAGTACCCCCCCCTTCACGAGGGGCCACCGGACCCTTACCAGCGGGAGCAGGCTTATCGGGATGCTGTAGATGGAACTTTCGGATGAGCGAGTCTGCATGCATCCTGGTCAACGGTACCCAAGATCTGTCCTCTGGCCCGAATCCCTTCCAGTGTACGAGGTACTGAAAGGAATTCCGGACCTTCCTCACATCAATGACTCTAGCAACCTCGTGCTCCACTTGTCCCTCCACCTCTACCGGAGGTGAGGGCTGTACCTCTGGACCAATAGGAGCAACATAACGCTTCAGCAAAGACATGTGAAAAACATTATGAACGCGAAGGGAGTCGGGTAAACATAATTCAAAAGATACCGGATTGATCACCTTAGTGATCCTGTATGGACCAATGAAGCGAGGCGCAAACTTATAGGATGGTACTTTCATACGTAGATTTTTAGTTGACAACCATACCATGTCCCCCACCTTGAAATTCACACCCTTAGAACGTCTCTTATCGGCCTTAGTTTTTTGAATCCTTTGGGCTCTTTCCAGGTTCGACTGAACCTGTGCCCAAACTGTGCACAGTTCCTGAGAGAGAGCATTGGCCTCTGGGACCGCCGAAACAGCTGGAGAAAAGGAGCCAAAGCGCGGATGAAACCCCATGTTGCAGAAAAACGGCGATACCCCAGAAGACGAATTCACACGGTTATTAATCGCGAACTCGGCCAGAGACAGGAATCTGGCCCACACATGCTGGTTATCAGCAACATAACATCTGAGATATTGCTCAACGGACTGATTAAGACGTTCAGTCTGACCATTGGTCTCTGGATGAAAGGCTGACGAAAAGGATAAGGAAATATCAATCTTCTTACAGAAGGCCCTCCAGAATTTAGACACAAACTGCACCCCCCTGTCAGAAACAATATTCTCAGGAACACCGTGAAGTTTAACTATGTGGTCCATAAATACGGAAGCCAAAACCTTTGCAGAGGGTAATTTACACAAAGGAATAAAGTGACACATCTTGCTGAATCTGTCCACCACTACAAGAATCACGGTTTTACCCTCAGAGCATGGCAAATCCGTGATGAAGTCCATGGACAGATGTGACCAAGGTCTATCAGGTATGGGTAATGGACGCAACTCACCCATAGGCCGAGTCTTGGGATTCTTGGACCTGGCACAAGTATTGCACGCAGTTACAAAAGCCTGAACATCTCTGGAGATTGACGACCACCAATACTGCCTAGAGACCAACTCCTTGGTGGCATTGATACCAGGATGTCCACATAAAACAGAGCTATGGCACTCACCCAGCAGTCGCAACCGCAAATGAGCTGGCACAAATAACTTGTCATTGGGAGTACCAGTGGGAGCAAGATGTTGTCCTGCCACGATTTCAGAAGCGAGATCAGATGAGGTAGCGGCTACGATGATGTCAGCTGGCAGGATGGGCTCAGGAGGGACGTCAGGAGGCTGATACGCCTGGAAACTTCGGGATAAGGCATCGGCTTTAATGTTCTTGCTTCCAGGTCTGAAGGTAACACAAAAGTCAAAACGAGTAAAGAACAAAGCCCACCTCGCCTGTCTGGGATTCAATCGCTTAGCAGATTCCAGAAACATCAAATTCTTATGATCCGTGAGGACCGTAATGCGGTGTAATGCCCCTTCTAAAAAATGACGCCATTCCTCAAATGCCCACTTGATTGCTAGTAACTCCCTATTACCAATGTCATAGTTTCTCTCGGCAGGAGAGAACTTGCGGGAGAAGAAGGCGCATGGCTTGAGATTAGTTAAGGTGGAAGACCCCTGGGACAGTACTGCCCCCACACCATCTTCAGATGCATCCACCTCAACTACAAACGGCTTATTTTGATCAGGCTGGATCAGCACAGGAGCATCAACAAAAAACCGCTTTAGCTTTTCAAAAGCTTCAATAGCTGCAGGGGACCAGTTGACTAAATCAGCTCCCTTGCGGGTCAAATCCGTAATGGGTTTGGCTATAACAGAAAAATTTTTGATAAATTTCCGATAGAAATTAGTAAAACCCAGAAATCGCTGGAGCGCCTTCAGAGAGGAAGGTCGCACCCAATCTACAATGGCCTGTACCTTACCCGGGTCCATTTTGAAGGAAAAAGGGGTGAGAATGTATCCCAAAAAGGTCACTTCCTGAACACCAAAGATACACTTCTCCCCTTTGACAAACAACTTGTTCTCACGCAACACCTCCAGCACTTGCCTGGTGTGGGATACGTGACTCTCCCAGTCTGTAGAAAAAATCAAGATGTCATCAATATAGACAATTACAAATTTTCCAATAAATGGTCTAAAAATGTCATTGACAAAATTTTGGAACACCGCAGGAGCATTACTTAACCCGAAGGGCATTACTAGGTACTCATAATGACCCTCCGGGGTATTAAAGGCAGTTTTCCATTCATCACCCTCACGGATTCTGATCAGGTTGTACGCCCCCTTCAGATCTAGCTTAGTAAACCAACAAGCACCCTGAACCTGATTCAACAAATCAGGAATAAGGGGCAGCGGGTACCTGTTTTTAACAGTAATTTTATTGAGTTCCCTGTAATCAATACAGGGCCTCAACCCTCCATCCTTTTTCCCGACAAAGAAAAATCCTGCCCCCATGGGAGAAACAGAAGGCCGGATGTGACCCTTGGCCAGACTCTCCTTGAGATAATCCCTCATAGACTGACGCTCTGGAGTAGAGAGATTATAGATACGGCCCTTAGGATATCTGGACCCCTCAATAATATCGATGGCACAATCATAATGCCGGTGAGGAGGGAGGAACTCAGCCTCGGACATGGAGAATACGTCCTGAAAATCTCTGATATATCCAGGCAGGATCAGAGACTCAGTAGTACCTCCTAACTGCAAAATTGATTTGCAACATTTGGAACAATCACCTCCCCATTTCTCTAATTCACCTGCAGGCCAGTTGATCACGGGGTTGTGGTCCTGTAACCATGGCAGACCTAAAACGAGGTCAGCAGGTAAATCCCTTAGGACAAGGAAGGAACAGGTCTCAGTATGGGAAATCCCCACCGTTAGGGACACCTCGGGGGTACAAAATTCCACTCGCCCATTATTCAATGGGGTGGAATCTAAGGCAATAATTTGAATTACCTCCCTTAGAGGAACTAGCGGAATACCAACAGTTTGTACGAAATCAAAATTAATAAAATTAACGGCAGAACCTGAATCAACAAATGCTTGACCCTCCCCCTTAATTTGACCATAGGTAACAGAAATAGGTAGCAAAACTTTCCTTCTTACCACCGTCGGAGTTACCTTGCTTCCCACCGGAGATCTCCTAGAAGGTGGAAGTTTGGGACACTGCTGGAGCCAGTGGTTCATCCCACCGCAGAAAAAACAGGCTCCCTTCAGGCGTCTTTGGTCCCTTATGGTCCCCCCTAACTGCATGGGTTCCTCCGGAATTCTGGCAGGCGATGGACTCGGAAGAGGAATCTCAGGCAAAGCGGCCACCTGAGGAATGCTAGAACGTTCTCTCAGCCTCTCTCTCACCCGTCGGTCTAGTTTAATGGCCAAGGTCATAGTCGCCTCTAAGGAGTCAGGAGTGGGATAACATACCAGAAGGTCTTTGAGTTGGTCTGACAGCCCCACCCTAAACTGGCTTCTCAAAGCTGGGTCATTCCACCCAGAGGAGACACACCACTTCCTGAACTCTGCACAGTAATCCTCTACAGGGCGGTTTCCCTGCTGAATGTTCCTGAGCTGAGTTTCTGCTACAGTGGCCCAGTCTGGTTCTTCATACAAAAGACCTAAGGCCTGGAAAAAGGCCTCCACAGACAACAGACATGGGGAGTCAGATGGCAATGAGAAAGCCCACTCCTGCGGATCCCCTTGCAGCAAGGAAATAATTATTCCTACCCGCTGCTGCTCAGAACCCGAGGAGTGTGGGCGTAAACGAAAATATAATTTGCAACTTTCCTGGAAAGAACGGAAAGTCTTTCGGTTACCCACAAACCGATCGGGCAACCTTATATAGGGTTCAATAATGGAGGGAGCGGCTGCGGGTACAGTTTGCAGCTGCTCCTGGTGTTGGATTCTCTCGGCCAGATCCTGGATCATCTGAGCCATGTCACTTATATGATCCGTGAGAATTCGCAACGGCTCCATTTAGTATGGCCTGTGATTCTGTCACGGGGGAGACAAGGGGAGGTGCGCCCTGTACTGAAACCCCCCCGTTCTCTCCCTGCCTGCTTGCCTCAGTCGGCCCTAGGCGGCCGCGGACAACCACGGTGACGGTCCCTGCTCTGTATAAGTGCACAGGGAGGAACAGGGAACAATTGGAGAGACAAACACAGACGAAACAAACACAATATCAGAATAGTCTGCAAGCCGGGTCATACACAGGAGATAACGTCAATACCAGGGGTGAAGCAAAGAGAGGTCGAAGTCCAAGTCCAAGGTCAGGGTCAGGGTCAAACAGCAATCAAACACTAGGTCGCACAAGCACTGATCAAAGTAGTAACGCTAATCACAGGCATCTGAGTGAGGCAGTTGCCATCTTTAAATAGCCCGCCCAGGATCATGTGATGTGGCCAGCATCACATGACCTGAGGCGGAGCAAGCTGTCAAAACAATATGTAAAGTAGCCATGTGATGTGATCAGCACCACATGGCTAAACCCAAACAGAGAATTAACACATGAAGTGCTGGCTGACAAGACCAGCACTTCAATTCCCTATTGCTCGTCTCTAGGGGGGCGGAGAGGTCTGGTGACGTCGTGCAGAGGGAGCGCGACGCCGACCTCGCGTGACATCATTACTGTAGATTCCAATAGGTCCAAGACCTTCTGGAACTTTTTAGGTTGGCTCCAGTAGGTGAACAGAAAGTATATTGTTTCCATTCTCACGTTCTTGCTCACAAATGGATCACTTATTAACAGCGATCATCTAAGTATTAGGCATAAAGAGCTCGGTGATAGAACCTGATAAGATCCAGGTACAGATTACAGAAGTTTATGTACCATATTCCATTGAAATTCTAGCTATTACTAAACACTTTTGAATATACACGTTGCCTCTCTAATGAACAATTAATGCAAATGGACTTCGTACAGAGTTTAGGGAAATGTAGTATCACCTGGTGGCCATATAACCTAACAAATGACTTGTGTCCATGCAATGACATTCATATGGACAGGGGTGATTCTAATGGTACAAGCCCTTTAATGTTATGATTTGAGTGTGGGTAGAGCGACCGGCAGAAGAGATGTCTGTCTTACAGAAGTTCTCTTTAATTTTAAAGCTCAATAGTAAAACAGAAACATTTTTTATCAAAAAGGAAAAAAGGCATGGATGGCACATCCAACAATCCACAGCTTCTCTTGCTCCTAATAGTTTTGAAAAATGAACATGAATCTGTTTGTACACATTTTGATCAAACGGTATTAGTCCACTTACTGCTTCAAAGCAACCTCTTTGTAGTGGACCCTGCTCCAGCTCCACATGAGCGTAACACAAGGGAATTCATGAGACGGCACTGCAGCCGTGAACCACCAAAGATCTCTACAGTGCTTCCAGCCTGGGGCACCAGAACTGTAGCCTAGCCAAAGCTGAGGGCCACAACAAGGGTGCAGAATAATTGCCCACACCACACCGCCACAAAACCATCCAAAAGTCTGTGCATACAGTACCTTGCCTTTTCTCTCTCTCTTTTTTTTTATAAAGTTAATGTACCATATATTGTATGTATAGCCAAAAAGTCAACCACCAACAAATGATAATTTCCTAGTAGTAACTTTTTAACAGGTTTGTAACTTAAAGGGAACCTGTGATGCATTCTATGCAACTATCCATATGCAACAAATGACATGTTGTTGCTGGTCACAGTGCACTGGTTTTAAATATGTTTTTGTCATAATTTCCCAGTAGGCCATTTTTGTGAAAACATTAATTTTGATAATTTTGATAATTCAGATAATTTTGTACAAAATATATTTGCCAAGAATCTCTAATTTACTAAACAAGCATAGCATTAGATTTAGAATACCTCGTATCACTATGGCATTTTGTGCTTTATCTGGTTGGCAGTGTGCCGTTGCATTGTATGTATTTTCCTTTCCTTGTGCATTTAGCCATAGCAACGTGCACCTGCGCACTGGGATATGCTGACTGAAATTCCCCTTTTTTATTTTATAATTGTACCTGACACTTATTTTATTTTGTTTAAAAAATGGTTTAAAATTGTCTTTTCTAAATTACAGTGCCGTTTCTCTGGCACATACCTTGTTCCTTGAACTGGCCCAGTTTGCTCTCTCTGTACTGTCTTGTTCAGATTCCACTGTCATCTCAGAGAGGGTTTTCAGCATGACAGGTGGGGTTGTCGCACATAATTGGGCAATATTGGCCTTTGAAAGTGTCCAAAACGTTTAAATTGTCATGTCTTCGAAATGTTGCACTTTCATCCAAACTTAATTCTGCTGTAAGGCAATAGTACTTATGGCCGGCTGTCTTTTAAAATTGTCTAATTTTTATAATACTGTGTGGTTTTGCGCCTTC
The DNA here is from genome assembly GCA_900303285.1 of Rhinella marina. NCBI lineage: Eukaryota > Metazoa > Chordata > Amphibia > Anura > Bufonidae > Rhinella > Rhinella marina. Next base: position 25,678 of record ONZH01016825.1, on the reverse strand, counting down.
ACCAAAATTTAATTTTGATGTATGATATTCATGCCTATGGCCAGCTATCCACTTTTTTGTTTCAAAAAATTGTCTAATTTTCTAAATGACTGGCCTTTTCCCCAGCACATATTATGTTCCCTGACCCCATGAACCTGGGAAGGCTGATTGGAACAGTGGTTGAAAATGGCCCAGTTTTCTATTGCTTTACTGTCTTGTCCAGCCTCCACTGTCATTTCAGAGAGGGTTTTCAGAACAGCAAGTGGTGTTGTCACACCCAAGTGGGCAAAATTGTCCTGTGAAAATGTCCAAAACAATACCTTTGTCAAAATGTATCAGGCACATGGATCTTTGACCATTTCCACACATCCCCACTGATGAAAATTTATCTGTGGCCCAATAATGCAACTGCTGCTGTCTGCCTGTTCATTGTGTTCCATACTGTACTACAGCTGTTGCAGTTGCTACACCTGGTACCACTACTAATAGTCCTAAACATCTGCCTATCTCCTGCTTTGTCTGTGAGGTTCTGCATTGCACTGCTGCTGATCCCAAAACAAAGGGAGAATTTCTGGGTGCTTGTTCAGAACAAGCAACTGCTTTTTCCAATTCTACCATTTGTGTATAAACAGTGAAAGGCATCTGTCCCCAACAACGGATAATTTATGGAATGGATTTTAATTTAAAATAAGCATAACAAATATGATAGTGCAGTGTGTTTTTAACCCCTTCGCGACCAGCGCCGTACATGTACGGCGCTGGGGCGATGCGGGCACATGGCGCCCGCTCGCGGGTGCGGCGGGCGTCATGGCCGGCAAGTCTCTGCTGTTTCTAACAGCAGAGACTTGCCGCTACCTACCACATCGGCGGCGTCTTCTGGGTTGACTAGATGCCGTGATCACACGTGATCACGGCATCTAGTTGCGTCTAAACCCGGAAGCGTTCGCTTCCGGGTGGTGTACAGACACCCCGTGTGACCAATCGGGGTGTCTGTACACCATATGAAAACTGTAATCCTCGCTGGTGAGGATTACAGTTTTCAAACTGCAATTCTTATTCTGGCCACTAGATGGCAGGCCAGGATAAGAAATGAGCAATTGATGGTTTTCTGAGCCTATAAAACCCAGAATTGCTCATAAAGAAAAAAAAAAAAAGCCACAATTTATAAGCCCATATTTGAGCTTTCTAATAGTAAAAAAAAAATTTAAAAAAAATGTTAAAAAATATATAAAAATAAAAAAGATGTAAAAGTTCAAATCACCCCCCTTTCCGTATAAGTAAAAATAAATACCTAAATAACAATAAATATAGACATCATGGGTATCACCGTGACCGAAAACGCCTGTACTTTTAAAATATAAAAAAAAAATTCCAATACGGCGAATTGTGTGGCGGAAAAAAGCGTCCAAATGGCGATTTGCCGTTTTTTGTCGCTTTTTTTTTCTAAAAAAAATTAAATAAAAAGTGATCAAAAAGTCATACACACCCCAGAATGGTATCAATAAAAACTTCAGATCGTCCCGCAAAAAATGAGCCCCCATACAGCTCTGTACACATAAATACCAAAAAGTTATAGGGGTCAAGATTTGACAAGGAAAAAAAAAAAAAGGGCAACTTTCTAATTATGTTATCACTATGAAAACGCAGGAAAAACTATACATATTAGGTATTGCCGGATTCGTACTGACCAGTAGAATGAAAGTAACGGATCAGTTTTAATGCACATCGAACGCTGTAAATAAGAAACCCGTAGAACTGTAGCGGAATAGCGTTTTCTTTGCAATTTCACCCGGTTTGGAATTTTTTTCCCGCTTCCCACTACACTGTATGCAATATTAAATGGTGGCGTTGGAAAGTACAACTTGTCCCGCAAAAAACAAGCCCTCATACAGCTATGTGAACAGAAAAATAAAAGAGTTATGGCTGTTTGAAGGCAGGGAGCGCAAAACGAAAATGCAGAACCGAAAAAAGCTCCGGTCGTGAAAGGGTTAAGCAGGTTGTTTGTTTACACCATCAACAATGAATAGTGTCACTGTGACATGTTTTACAATTGTTGACATTGCATTAAAGAGCTTAAAAAGGGAAGACAGGGAGAGATAGAAAACATTTTAAAATAAAAAAATAAAAAAAAAACAATATAAAGACAAGAGAGAAAAATATGAGTCCTAGGATTCAAGTTTGTTATACTATGCAGGGTATAACTCCTAAAAGCAGAAGTACGGTATGGAACATGATGAACAAGACCAGAGATGTGCAGCTTTGTCTGGGTAGTAGTAGCGGCAACAGCTGCATAGCACAGAACATGATGGATAAAGTAATGGAATATTATAGAAGATTTTTGTCTGTGATTATAAATTGGCTGATTATTACAAATTGAGCACTATAGCTTTCAATATTGCTGTAGCAATGTAGCATTCACTGCAAATGGCTGGCAGCCTGACTGAGTTTAAATGGAGTCTTTCACTTGTTTTTTCACCTATATAACTAACAGAAGTGCCCCACAGAAGATTGCACACACATCCCAGACATACCTGTGTGCACTTTGTGTCTATATTCCATGTCCAGGAAAAGCACTTTTATTCTGCTATATCAGCACTATATCTTCTGATATACTGGATATAATGCTGTGATTTTGGTATCATTTGAAAGCTTGGAATGCCAGCTATCTGCTACCAATCCCAAGATATGAGCAGCTAAAGCAGCCCTCCCCTCTTCAGTCTGGTTTGCAGCAGCAGGAGCAGAGCTGGGCACTTGGGAGCTGTTTTCCTGCTGAATAAAAGTGCTTTTTCTGAAGATGTTATACAGACACAGAGTGCACACAGGTGTGTGTATGCAATCTTCTTTGGGGCACTGCTGGTAGTTATACAGGTGGAAAACAGGTGAAAGACTCCCTTTAATGACACACTCAATGCGCTGACTTTGTCCTGTGTCTAGCTAAAACCTATCCCTCTATCAATTAATTCAATCTAGCTAGCTATTGTATTGTCTGAAATTAAACTAGTTGTATTCTGTGTTAAGAATGCCCCCCCTCCCTCTCTCTCTCTGTCACATGTTCTATCACATTAGTGTATTTGCCCAGAATACACATGGAGTCCTTGGTTGGGTTCTTACTAGTGATGAGCGAGCATGCTCGGCCGAATTCGCTGTTCGGCTGAGCATGCCAGCACTCGGGTACACTCGTTGTCCCCTTCCTGCCCGCACGCTCACCGCCGTGGAGCCCGAGCTCGTCTGATTTTTTTCAGGCTCTCCCCGCCCCTGTCACTGCCTCCGCCCGCCCTCCTCTTCACTTGCGTCCTCCTCTTCACTTGCGTCCTCCTCTTCACTTGCATCCTCTGTGTGTTCCAGTCTCTCCCCGAGCCGGTGCATGCGCAGTGGCTACGCCGATGCCGTGCCCACAATGGGCAGTGTAGTGCGCATGCGCGGGCTCGGCAAGAGCCTGGAACAGATGGAGGATGCAAGTGAAGAGGAGGGCGGGTGGAGGCAGTGACTGGGGCGGGGAGAGCGTGAAAAAAAGCAGACAAGCCCGGGCTCCACGGCGGTGAGATATCTGGCCACATTTTTTTTATTTTTATGGGGGACCACTATAAACCAGGCACCCTCCCCTCGTCCGAGCGGGGGGTGCCTGGTTTACTCCCATTGACTTACATTATGCTCGGGTGCTCGGCACACATGTCCTTAGTGGCTGAAGCTGACTGCAAACTATTATAAGCAAATCCACCAGTTATCTTCTGATCTGTAAAATGGTGGATGCACTTTGAGCTTTTTGTACGAAACAAATCACAAAAGTTTTGAATTTGCTGGAATGCAATGTTTTATTGAAATACATAAGATACTCAGTTTGTTTACAACCGATTAGCTTATCTCTGGTCTACAGGCCATCTTGATGGATTATGCCACCAAACGGTCCTGATTGTTCAATTTCAGGAACTCTATGGAAAACCTATACAATATCATGATCTCTTACCAATGTCTACTTGTACTGAGCAGAGGAAAATAGTCTATTATTCCGTGTGTTTTCAGGGGAAGGAAGAGGGAGTAATTACATCACAAGCCTGTTCCTAATGACATTTTCTGCATTATACTTGGCAAGCCTTGTGTTATTTCTCAGCGGGTGAATAATATTTGGTTATTCCTACTGTAGGAAACAACCCTATATAAATGCTCTGAAACACTAGAATCTAAAAAGTGAACAATAACTGAGGCTTATCTGTTAGATACAATAGTAAAAGAAAGCAGACAAAATAAGAAAACAATGCTACTTATTATTATTCTGGTTCTTTGCAGGTCTTCGTACGGCTCTAATTACGGGTACTGCACCACGGTTACCGCTAAAAGTTAGCGATATATGTAATTAAAAAAAATCAACATTGCAAAGATTTAGAAAATAACCTTTTGATGTGTGTCTACATGTTCTATACAAGCCTATGTGCGACATGTTACTGGAGCTGTTGATCTATTTGCTATAGGCAGGGAGTGTGGACCCACTGTGCCAACTAACTGGTTTGGCTTCAACCCCTATACAGGGATCTGGACTTCATTACAGGGAACCAACCAGGCTGCTACCCCCTGAAGTAGTCCCGGTGTAATTGGCAGCTGACCCAAAGGTGTCAGAAACAATGGCGTAATGCACTGAGGGTTCAGGCTATAAGTAATAAAACACACAAAAAAACCTCTAAAAATGTGGTATCGCTGCAATCGTCCTGACCTGGAGAATGAAAGTATTAGGTAGGTTTTACCACATAGTGAGTGCCAGAAAAATAAAACCCATTAGATTATGGCAGAATTGCGTTTATTTTCATTTCCACCCCATTTGGAATTTTTTCCCAGCTACCCACTACAATGTATTCAATATTAAATTGTCCTCATATGGCTATTTGAATTGTCCTCATAAAGACCTCATATGGCTATTTGAATGGAAAAATGCAAAATGTTATGGAAGGCAAGGAGTAAAAAACAAAAACGCAAAAAGTGAAAAATTGATGGGTCTTGAAGGGTCATGATGGGTCATCATAGTGGCAAAAGTGTTCAAAAGTTCTTCTAAGTGCACCTAAAAAAAATGACTCAGTACATAAAAGTAAAAATTACTTTATCCACCTAAATATACTCAAATCCCAGTAACATTTTATATAAAGTGCAGAGACGGAAGGAACAGTCATCAATAGAGATTAGCGAACTGAGTCTAAAGTTGGGAAATTTTATCTGAATTTTTTAAAACGTTCTGATTCCACCGAAACCAAACAGAGAGAGAAAGAGAGATAATTGGCCAAATCAGACCTGAATCTAATTTTAAGAAATTCGCTCAACTCTAGTCACAAAGTTAAGTAAATTCTCAGAAAAGACGAAAAGTTTCTTGAGTTTATGTAAGCAGGAAATGTAAATAAACCCAAAATCTTACGCTTGATTATGCAAGGTCTGAATGGAAACTCAATAGGCATTCATGAGGAAAGCCCTGGACGTCTTGTTTTCATGCACATGAATAGTCAGATTTACAGCCGATAGAACACAAAATAAAAAGCTTTCTCAAAAGTTGCACCAGAAGTTCCTTTTCCTTCACTAATGGGGAGTGGATGTTCAGTTCTGACTGTGTTCTGGCCTGATACTGACAAACAGGGCAATGTATAACGCTGTAATGCCTCCACACAGATGGCTGCTTCACGGTCTGTGGTGTATTCCAATCCATTGCACACTATTAGATAATAGCTGGCAGGCTTCGGATGTCCCAGTGTGAGCCATGAATGTACAGCCTAATGAACTCAACACAAACTCGGGAACTTAATGAGCACTTGGCGCCAAAACACGATCTCCTCTGCCTCGCCGCACCAATTAATCAGCTAGCACATGTTTATGTATGGGATAGCTTCAGCCAACCATTCCATCTTCTTGGGCTGATACTTTATATGTAGATAATTAACAGTGAAGGATTTTATCCTATTGTAAGCATGTTGTCTCATAGGACAAGTAAGTGGTTGCATTGGCGAGAATCTCGTTTCCATCATCTACAGTATATCTTTCCAAACTTGTATTGTATATCTGCTTGTAAGCCACTCAACCTTATTAGATGTCTACCTGGTTTACATACAACACTCAGTTCTTATCTTGTTTTTCAGACTTGTCAGTGGAAGAAGCGTTATTTTATGGGAACGCTGAAGGGGTGCAAGGTTAGGCGCGTTCAAGACCAGGTTATGATGACATCATGACAGGTCCTTCACCCCTTGAGAGTATGGAGGGGACTTGCAGGAGAAACATCTCCCTCCAGCCTCACTGCTCCTACAATGTCACTCTGGAAGTCAATTGTGACCATGGCACCTAAATGTCATTTTCCAGCAAAGCTGCTCTCCCGGTGACTGAATGGCAGGGTTGGGCCTTGTTTGTCATAGCTAAGCCTTATCTGTGGCAGGGCTTGATAGGAACATTGTGATGATCCCATAGACTGTAATAATAAATCATCAGACAATCGCATGTTTGAGTTCATTAGGGGAACTAAAAATAAAATCTAAAAAATGTAAAAAAAAATGTTTTAAAAAATATGTAAAAAGTCAAAAAGGTATAATAATATTTTGTATTTTTTTCACCCCATTTAGTTTTTTTTTGTTTCGGGCTTTCTTCTACATTGTATACAATAGAACTTAGTGCCATTAGAAAGTACAACTTGTCTCACAAAAAAACAAGCCATCATATGGCTATGTGAACGGAAAAATTAAAAGGGTATTGCTCTGGGAAGGCAGGGAATAAAAAAATAAAAATGAAGAATTGGAAAATGACAGCGTCAGGAAGGGGTTAACAATGCTGATGCCAGCAGAGGAGAGTGATCAAGGGGCAATGGTGCTGCGAGGTACTGTATTTTGTGCTGCATTGGGCTATCTTTCGGTGCTGCTGGGGAGTTATTTTGTTCTGCATGGTAGTATTATGAACTTTGTCATGGTATGTGTTGATGTTGAGGAGGGTAAGGAACCGTCTGACCATAAGCTGTCTAGACTACTGCAACATCCTTTTTTGTGGTTCTCCTTTAACAGTCTTGCATATCTCCCCTTATCTCTCCCAGGATTGTAGCTATAGGGGAAGTGGCTGCTTTGGGGCCTGAACTAAGAAGGGACCCACCCAGCAGGAGGGCTACAAGGTTTTATTGTCACAACACCCTCAACAGTATTATAAAATGACATTACATACAGTATATAGAGCAACACTGTAGGAAACAAACTGAGTGGCTGCTGGCCTCTTCAAAAAATTGATGTGGGTCCCAGTCAGTTCTAGTTATGCCACTGATCTCCCAATATGAGATCATTGGTCCTTGTGTAACTGTTTTTTCTGCTGTCCTCCTGACTGTTCTTTACATCCTCCTCTTCATGATTTCTCCCATGTATCTCCATACTCTGAAACTCCTGAACCCAGCACATCAGGCTCACTCTCACTTTGTAAACGTTCAAAAATAATCTGAAAATCGAGACAATACTGCATATCTGAAGAAGTTACCCACAATATAAGAAAAGAACTATTATGTTCAGCCTAAAGTGGTAACCCAAGTATTCCTGAAAACTATGATCTTCATCTGAAGCACATCTCTTCTCTTCTTCTGTGGCTTTGACATCCCCATGAAAAGGATGTTCCTTGCATCTCCTTAGGCTTGGTTCACATCTGTGCAGTGAACTACGGTGGAGGAACAGTCTGCTAGAGTTCCCCATATCCGGCATACCACCATGCACTGCCAGAACCCCATTCACTGTAATGGGATCTGGTGGTAATCTGGCTGCTTTCCAGCACATATGCCGACTTTCGGACAGACAAAAAATGCTGCGTGTAGCATTTTTTGTCCGGCTAAAAGTCGGTATGTATGCCGAATACAGTGACTGGGTTACAGTGCCGGAGTTGATGTGCTGATGTGACTCTAGCCTAAGACAAACACAAAAACCTCATGAGTTGTGCCTCCTGCTCGTGGCTTTCCTTATTTTGCTCAGAAACACTACTTTATTTGTGTGATTTTTTAACCTGAGTGCTTATGCCTTGACAGAATTCCCAGTATGGAGCAGTCCAGATGGAGTTTGTGTATTTTCTTTGGAGGTCTCTTCTGAAGACCTCACATGCAGAATAATGTAGTGCACATTTTCTAGACTTAACTTGTGCGTGCATTTGCAAAAATATGTAAAAAATAATGGACATTAAAGAAGTCTTCCAGTTCCATATTTTTTCATTGAATATTACTTAAAAATAACAACATAAGGTTGTACTTCACTTTCGCATATCCCACCGATTCCATGCTGATGGTTCCAAATTTTTCCAGGTGATCTTCATTTTGCCACTCCAGTCATGATGGGTGACTTGGGTAACCAGTCCCAAAGGTGACATGTTGATCTCACTGACATGTACTGTACAGAATATGTATAGACAGTGTGAAAGTAAATAAGTCAGCATGGCTTCATGAGGGATCGGTCATGTCAAACCAATTTAATCAGTTTCTATGAGGAGGTAAGTTCTAGACTTGACCGCGGCGACTCAATGGATGTCGTATATTTGGACTTCTCCAAAGCGTTTGACACGGTACCACTTAAAGGTTAGTATATAAAATGAGAATGCTTGGCCTGGGAGAAAATGTCTGTATGTGGGTAAGTAACTGGCTCAGTGATAGAAAACAGAGGGTGGTTATTAACGGTACATACTCAGATTGGGTCACTGTCACTAGTGGGGTACCACAGGGGTCAGTATTGGGCCCTATTCTCTTCAATATATTTTTTAATCATCTGGTAGAAGGCTTGTATAGTAAAATATCAAATTCTGCAGATGACACTAAACTGTGTAAAGTAATTAACACAGAGGAGGACAGTGCACTGCTACAGCAGGATCTGGATAGACTGGAGGCTTGGTCAGAAAAGTGGCAGATGAGGTTTAACACTGACAAATGTAAGGTTATGCACATGGGAAGGAATAATGCAAGTCACCAGTACATACTAAATGGTAAAGCATTGGGTAACTCTGACATGGAAATGGACCTAGGAATTTTAGTGAACAGCAAACTAAGTTGTAGAAACCAGTGTCAGACAGCTGCTGCCAAGGCCAATAAGATAATGGGTTGCATCAAAAGGGGCATAGATGCCCATGATGAGAACATAGTCCTGCCACTTTACAAATCACTAGTCAGACCACACATGGAGTACTGTGTACAGTTCTGGGCTCCTGTGAACAAGGCAGACATAGCAGAGCTGGAGAGGGTTCAGAGGAGGGCAACTAAAGTAATAACTGGAATGGGTGGACTACAGTACCCAGAAAGATTATCAAAATTAGGGTTATTCACTTTAGAAAAAAGACTACTGAGGGGAGATCTAATAACTATGTATAAATATATCAGGGGTCAGTACAGAGATCTCTCCCATCATCTATTTATCCCGAGGACTGTGACTGTGACGAGGGGAAATCCTCTGCGTCTGGAGGAAAAAAGGTTTGTTCATAAACATAGAAGAGGATTCTTTACGGTAAGAGCAGTGAGACTATGGAACTCTCTGCCTGAGGAGGTGGTTCACTAAAAGAGTTCAAGAAGGGCCTGGATGTATTTCTGGAGGGTAATAATATTACAGGTTATAGTTACTAGAGAGGGGTCGTTGATCCAGGGAGTAATTTTGATTGCCTGATTGGAGTCGGGAAGGAATTTTTCCCCCTAAAGTGAGGAAAATTGGCTTCTACCTCACAGGGGTTTTTTGCCTTCCTCTGGATCAACTTGTAGGAAAACAGGCTGAACTGGATGGACAGATGTCTTTTTTTGGCCTTACAAACTATGTTACTATGTTACTAAGTCAGTATTAGACTGACAGCACTTATTATTTACGTGCCATGTACATTGAATGCCATATTATTAAAAAACTGCTGAGGAAATTGTGACTGTTTTTTATAGAGCCATTTGGATGGTGTGATATAAATATAGATTTTGTATTAAGTTATGTTAGCTATTTTTTAATAATATTGATTAGCACATGCTCTAATTTAATGTATCTATAATAAAGAATTTTCTATATATTATACTCATTTATGATATGAACACCACAGGGGCGGATTGGGAACCTAAAGAGGCCTTGGAAAAAAAACACCTAAAAGTGGCCCCATATTGAAAGAGAGTCTAAATTCACAGGAGGTGGGCAACAAAAGTAGGGGGGGGGGGGTCAGCACAGCAATACCACCGCTAAAACCACAGTGCCGCACAATACATAGCCCCAAAAGCTGTCCCTCTGTGGTGGCCATCAATAGAGGCCATTTTCTGTCCTCCTCCTCCAGTTGTCTCTGATTAAGATATGGAGCAGGGTTCTTAAAAATGAAGAAACCTTACAAACAGCCTTGATTCTATATTATTTGTCTTCAGCTCCTGCGCAGGTCAAAATGTTACTATGGTAACAGACTACAAACAAACAGCATAATCTGATCTTCCAGTCACGCTATCTTCCATCTGTTGCTTACTTTTCACTAATCTCATCAAACATATATTATAGTTGACAGATTGAAATAACTATGACTGCGGTATCCGCCTACACAGAGTTTATTTGTAGTCTGTTACCATGGAGACATATAGGTCTGTATAGGAACTTTCTACAAAGGACACTTTACCAAGTCTTTTTGTTTTTCATTTGAGATGCACATGAAGATGGACATAGGGTGTAATTTATCAAGACCGGCATTTTAGTCTACCTGCCTGCCAGGGGTGGATTGGCCATAGACCTTACAGGGAAATTTCCCGGTGAGCCGATGCCCAGAGGGCTGCCTGGTCCCTCCTCACTGCCAGCCATTGGAAGTTTTTGGGGATGTATTTTGTGCTGCTGCCAGTATTTTGTGATGGACTGTGGTATTTGGCTCTGTCGGGGTGCCACAATATGGTATTGCTGTCCCTGCCCTCCATCAGTTTGGACCCAGTTACAAAACGGGGCCACTTTTAGTATTTTTTCCAGGGCCACTTTAAGTTCCCAGTCCGCTCCTGCTGCCTGCACTTATGTAGAGGCACTGGCCTGTACAATACCTTCAGCACATCCAATGCTGGTCTGAATCTACGCCATCTTTCACACTGGCATACATTTAGATTATTTTCTACAGCTAAAACGTAGATGTAGAAAATTATAAATGAGTCCCCTTCCTAAGTCACTCTTCCTTTTTTAGGCCTGGCGTGAGCGGGAAAAAATTGCAGAATGCAGCGCAAATAACCTTTGCGCCACAATCGGTGATAGATATACGCCAGAAAACTGGTATATATCAGTTTGTATATATCATGACCCCCATAGTCTTTAAAAGGGTTTTCCAGGATTACTATGATTTTAACAGATGTCCGTATGTAGATATTGATCTCATTTATATCTACTCCATGTTTTTTTCTTCTGAACCATTTTCACCATGTAAAAAAATATCTCTGGTTTGTTTCAATCCTATAGGTAGCACATCCCGTTCCTGTATCCAACCAATACCATGATGCACTTTTCTATTCTCTGCCACAGCTACAGCACTGCCCTTAATAATGACCAGATATTTTATAGCTCCTCCCACCCAGCTAGTTACATAGACACTCCCCTATCACTGCCCCACCTATGGACATGACATCACAGGAAACAGGAAAGAGCTGCATGGACATGGTCACGTGACCACAGCCTGGAATGGGAGCTAGAAGCAATAAAGGTTGAATAAATATGGAATAATAAATGGAATAATAAATGGAAAACCCTTTAAAGATGTTGTTTGGCTAGAGAGTGAAATAAATCATACTTACCTTACTGATGCCTTGCTGTTCCAGTTCTGATACTTCATAGTCCCCCTCTTTTATTTATATACTAGACCTTCTTATCACACATGAAATGATTGCTCTGCCAATCAAAGGCTGAGATTAGTCATCACCACAGCTAGTGATTGACTGAGTGGCCTTCTTCTGTGTGTCAGGAGGGACCAGAATGTAGAAACCCTCGGGGGACTGTTTAGCATTTGATAAACTTTCTTGTTTTAATAAAATCTAAAAGGTTGGACAACTCATTCAACATTATGTCTTATTTTTCTTTTCTTTTCTTTTTTTTTTTTACAGATACTAGAATATAGAGTTTCTTTTTTGGTAAATGTTTTAGTAATTTTTAGGAAGTGCCTGTCAGTCACTTGGTGGATGGCTTCTGAGTCCGCCAGCTAATTATTTAGTACCAGTAGAGTACAGCATGTATTTATTTACTGTAGTTGTTAGGAAAACATACGGAAGCGCTTCTGCTTAGTAGATACTTAGATTAAAAATAACACTAAAGTACGACTTGAGCCCGGATGAGCAGTATATATGAGTCAGCGTTCCCCTAGTGTAAACATATGTAATAGGCGATAGAGAAGCTTCATCACAAGACCAAAGACCATGGAGTTGTTGTGTGGGGCATTAACGTACATTACTTGCTTCTTCCAAAAGATTTTGGGGGGAGATTTATAATCTCCTCTACACCATGGATTTTGGCAAAACTGGCATTTTTATACCGCCCTCGTCAGTTTCCAAAAAGAGAGCATGGCGAGGGTGGTTTGTGGGTGTGGCCATTGGCATAAATAACGACTGAAATCTATGCCAGCCACCAACTAGAGTAGAGTTCAGTCTGGCACATAGACTGCCAGAGGAGACATTTAGTTTAGGACGAGGTCTGCTCCAAAAACACTGGGCCCATCAAGACTGGCGTAGCACATGCCAATTTTTATAAATCAGACAGACAAACTGAGACACCAGATATTAGGAGAGTATTCAATCTTACCTATCCAAATTATCTCTCGCAGGCTGAAAAGAAGGAACTTATACTCATAGGGGGGAACGTATAATCTCCTATACTCCAGAAAACTGACTTCAAAAAGTGGCAACGTTTGACACATGCCATGGTTGAGGAAAACTTTGTGACTTTTTGGGGGTCACTAGTTTTTAAAAAAAAGTGGGTGGGCAGAGCAGGGCATTAAACAGGTGGTGGAAGAGAGGCTATAGCTAACCCATCACATGTATTATAATCTATACCAGGAAATTATAGTAGTGCTGGTGTAGAGTTCCATTTTGGAGGCACATAGGAGTGTGCCTTTTAATAATTGTGGAGCATCTGACACCAGCGAGGGATAGATTATCTTAATACATGTCCCCCATAGTCCCTTATCAAATTATTCCATCTATTTATTGAACAGGTTCCTTTATATGGATACACATGGAAGCATCTGAGAACATTAAGTCCATACAACTTCCTCCTCCTAATGCAATGTTTTGGAGGACTCCACCTCCTTACTCATGTGTGACGCTGGTGGGCTGTGTGCACCTCTATAAGCATTTGCCTGCAATTAAAGGGTTATACCCATCTCAGACATTGGTGCCATATTGCTAGGATATGCTATCAATGTCAGATAGGTGTGGGTCTCACTTCCTGTCTCGAGACTGGAAAGTGAAGAAGAGCACACTGCGCAAACACGGCCACCCTCCATTTACCTCTATGAGAGTTCAGAAAACAGCAGTGAATGGAGAGTTGGCTGTGCATGCATGGTGCGATCTCCTCCCCTTTGGTGGTCCCATTCTGGAGATAGGAGTGAGTCCCAGAGGTGTGGTCTGAATCTATCTAATACTGGTGACATATCCTTGCGAGATATCATCAATGTCTGAGATTTGAATACAATATTAATTGGTTCCAAGACAACCATTGTATGATGAAACCATTGTAAGTTGAGTAATTGGTTCCAAAGCCCCAAAATATCATTCAAGATAAGAGAAAATGAAGATTTAAGAAAAATAAGCAGATAACTAAGACAGATAAAACAAGCCCTTAAATATAACAGTCAGGAGTAGCTGATAACTAGCAACTAATACAGATATTTTACCAGAGAGTGGCCTTGATTGGTTGGATCTGAGTCTGAAGCATTGTATGTTGAGTCTAGTTTCAACTTACGATGGGTCAGAAAAGACCATTGTATGCTGAAAATAATGTATCCTGAGGCCATTGTATCTTGAGGGACCACTGTATCCTTTAACTAATACAAACTTCATTATGTAAATGTCAATTATAAATGAAGCTTACAGACATACACTGCATGAAAAACACATGCACAACAAGGGGGATTGTTTTCCAGGACCTTGTACCAAGAATTATGGCTAGCAATAAGTACTTCAGTGATTGTACTCATATTCTGTAATACAACGCACGTTCACCTCCGTGCAGGAGAGCTAATTTTTCTGGCGTGATTTAACTAATTATAATTGTCAGTTTAGTCTGAAATGTGAAAGAGCTTTATGTACTCATAATAATGTTTTATGTCTAGACCACCTGAGGAGAGAGGTCTTGAAGGTAGCTGGGGAACAAGAGGATGACGTCAAGCATGCAGGGCTTGGATGACAGCCAGGAAACTATGCCAAACATCTGACATCTACTTCGGTGTAATTATTCTGCAGGACTCTGCTGACATACAGAGTTCCCTCTGATTTCACTAGCAGCAAATATCATTTGTTTCTTCAAAGGTGGGACCACAGATACAGTATGGTACATACTACAAGAAAAACACACTAAATAAGCAGATAATTCAGTAAAGAAAAGAGCTGTATGTATTAAGAGAGAGAGAAAGGGAGAGCAGAATGTTTAAAATAAATGAATCTAAGAGCATTTTAATATATCAACATTACCAGAATCATATTTGACTTCTGTTATTTTTGTTATGTTCTTTGTTGCTACAAAAAAATCTATCTATCTATCTATCTATCTATCTATCTATCTATTGTAAGGGATCGCTCTCTCTCTCGGGGGGTAGCAATCACAAATATTCCATCACACAGGGGTTTTACAGTCCAACAGCTTTATTTTGGGTCCTCAGCACCAGCACGGCACAAAACATAACAAAACAAACATCTGCCCATCTGGGCTCTAACTAACACGTATTCTAACTCACCTAAAACCCGCAGTTTACCAACACGGTATCAGGTTTCAACAGTCTGGTCAGCTCACCAGGTATAAGTCCACACACAGGGGAGAGACCCGGCTTCACGTAGCCTCATGGACCTCTCAGCCCTCCTGGCCGAGACCAAACAAGCCTCACAGGCTTCAACCCTCTTCCCTAGGGTCAGTTCCTCTCCTGCTTGACTCATACACTACAGAGTAGTAGAAACGTGCTTTGAAGAATCTAGCCAGGAGTAAACATATAGAAGTCTCTCTTTACTTAATACAAAATATAACTTGCGGCACATCCAGCAACAGTAAATAAAAAGTGCAGTTTCTGCTACCAGATGAGGAGGTTTGGTGGCTGGTTATGTGGGAATTTAATGGGACTCTCAGACACTTGTGGATATAGGTGTCCACTGTGTGATACAGGCTTAGAGTTAGTCTGTCCTGGAGGTGGTTTGGGTGTCTGATCTGTAGCCCCTCAGCTTGCAGCAGTGATTACTCTGCTGTCCTGACACACTGATGCTTTCAGGAAGCAGTATCCTGGATTCTGAAGATCTCTCTGGAATGGTGGTCTCACAGGAGAACTGGATATGGAGTATGAGGTCTAGCATGCACTTCTTCCTTTTCTGTCTACTCACGAACTCCCCCTCCTGGCAGGAACTCGGACTAGCCCACTCCTACCAAGAGGGGAGGTCAGCCATGTTTCTGCTGAACATTGGCAACCATTGCTCTTCTAGCTGGAACATATGAGCTAGCAATGCATAAAATATCAATACATAATAATACATGCACTAGCTATCATCTATCTATCTCATGTCTATCTATATATCTATCTATTCTAAAAAAAATTTCTACATACAGTATGTCCCCCTCCTTATGTTTCCGTGCTTTACAAAAAACAGGGTTTTGCGATGCTCCGTCAGGAGCTGTTTATGCAATTATATGTGGCCACTCAGTGGTTATATCTGTATTAGAATACTCTTGCCAACTACACCACTGTAACTATGGTCCGGATATTACTGGCATGCTCATAGTAGTGCCCATAGTGTCCATATTAAAGCAGTTCTTTCTCTACCAAAGGATGTATGGTGTGCATAGTGCCAGTTTGCTAGTAGTCCCCATGGTGCCAGATTTATGGTGATGGCCATTCTGCCAGCCTTCTAGAACAGCTTCCACACAGCTCCCTCTCGCACCATAATAAACTAGTAGGTAAGGTGGATTTCCCTTGAAGGCAGCCTGTCTTTGGCAGTTGTACAATTTGCTCTCCTGTACCCCAAGGCCAGAATATGTGGAAATCCCACAGTCATTGTTATTGTTTCACATCAAATGCCATGTGAATGTATTTGTAGAGAGGGCGTCTTCAGTAGACTTTTCTCCAGATGTCACACTTTTAGGATTACAGGGCTATAGGGGTTAGGGGTTAATAGAATTGCCTTGCACATACAGCTTACTGTGTCTGTTTTTAGCATACTTTTATTCTATAGTGTAGCACATCAGCCGGCAGTTCTTACGTCATGGTTATGGCATCCCGTGTAAGGACTGAAGAGCCTTTCAGCTGGATCACATTTGTCTCCTTCCCCAGTAAACCAAAACCATCAGGTCATATACAGAATTAAACAAATGCATATGTTCAGAGAAGATGACATATAGTACAATGTGCATGATTACACCAAGTGTATAGTGATCGCTAATAATTCAGTAAATGGGTGGCCTTCAAACAGATCAGTTTGACTCAGATCAGTTTGAATTTTTAAAGATTTCCTCATTTGTTCAAAATTTGTTACAATTTTTCACTCACCGCTCCTCACTTTAGCGCCAAGATCTCAAGCTTTTGGTTGTTTCAGGTAGCTGAGCAACCTAATTCTTCCCTCTTCCACATCAGCCTCAGCCATGACTCTCTAGGACCTATCCATGTCTCTTCTCTTATCAGGCTCTTGCATTGGGTTGCCATGTCAAATGACGTCTCGGAATGATGTCTATCAATATGCCTGACTAGGTCTTGACAAAGATGTTGACTGTTGATCCTAACCCTTCTGCCCTGCTCTTTGAATACATATTGACTATTGATCTGGTCCTTGTTCTTAGATACTGCACTTGGCACCTGTAGTCAAATTCCTGGTCCTGACTTCTAGCTATCTCCGAGCTATGCACCATTTCTGACCACAACACTGCTCCTACTGTGTCACCACCGCCAATCCGAGATTCTTCTGGTGTCCACAACCTTGTGATCTTCCATCCGCAAAGTCCATACTTCCTTGTTGAAACCAGGAGATCTCTCCAAATCTTCACCCCAATATAACCTGTGCCAATTGGATGAGAATCCATAATCCGGTATGGGCAGTTCCCTGAGTTCTGTTCAAACTTACTATTAATATGGAGGACCAGGGAGCAGTGAATAAAGCCAGTTCTAGCAGGGCTATACTCACCGATCCCTCGTCCTCCTGTACTAATAAGTTCTTCCACAATGGAAGCACTCATTAGTTACAATTAGAAAGTAAATCTTAGAGGCTCATTTGCATATATTAAAAAATATTTTTTTTCCAGCAATGCAGGTACATATGAACATTGGACCAACACAAATGTCTTCAGCTGCCATGTGTACATATAACAGGTCAGTCAGTATCATAGGTGCAAATCTGCTGACAGATGTCCTTTAAGTGGACACATTTGTGGTGGACACATCTGTATAACCCTGACTGTAGGTGATATTCCAAGCTATCCCAGTTTGTATTCTGTAAGTAATTCTAGAAATCGTCTATGAAGTAATACTGTATGTCACATCAGGGAGTTCAGAATTTATGTTTATTTCTTGGTTTTAAGTCCTTTCTTAAGAAATAATACCAGATGTTAGATACACAAGCCAAAAACGACCTTTCGATCTCCACCCTTGTTTTTGAGGACGGACTTAATTACAGCAATGTATTAAGATGCCTGGAAGACATATGAACAGAAACATCTGTGCTGTGTGAGTCCAATTTATGATTCATTTCACAACCTATGCTTTTGTACTCACACATTGTACTAGAACGAATATTTGTTCATAAAGCCCCATTGTGTACTTTCAGGACTCAAAGTCATTTTTGGGAGAACATATCATAATGGCTTTAACTCATTAGCATGAAGAACATGTCTATCACTAGAACCTCAAGGGTACTGCTCAGTGTACACAGAAAAGCAGCTGTAGTACCCAGATCTGCTCTCACTGTAAGTACCAGTATGAGGGTGAATTCAGCCACTGAGATCCCAGCTGGTAGTCCGACTCTAAGTTGAGGTCACCGCTTCCTCTGTCAAATCACTTTAGGACAGAGGTCACTATTGACTGTGGCACCTACAGTAAGTGTTTTAGGGAGGAGGCTACTCCTGACATCCCACCAGCAATATATTGCTTGTCAGTAGATCACTGCAAAACCAAAAAGGCTTCATACAGCTCAGGAGTATAAAAAGTATAAATTGCGGAACGGATGCGGACCCAGACGTACGGCCGTCTGAATGAGCCATACTATACACAGTGAAGTTGTAAGAAGGCTGTGGCACTTACAGGAGCGTCATTGCCTTCTCAAACAGCTGATTGGCAGGGTTCCCCAGTGCTGGTCCCCCACTGAACAGATACTGATGACCTATCCTGAGGATATGTCATCAGTATAAAAAAAATCCTTTTAAGTTGGATGGTCCCTTCTTTTCTTGCCTCTCTGCTCATATGGTGTACAAATCTTTATATCATCTCAAAATGAGATGTAAACACAGCCTAAACCTCCGAGTTGTAGGAAATCATAATATGGCAGAAAACCCCTTTAAGACCAGTCCTTTTAGGGCCTCAAAGAAGTATATAGGTGCTATGTTATGATTCTATACAACTCAGAGGTTTATGCTGTCTTCAGATGTCATTTTGAGAGGAATTAGGAATTCATACACCTTATGAGAAGAGAGGCACTAAGAGAAGGTACCACACAGGGCACCATCCATCTTAAGACAGGTCCGCTTAGAGCTTGATAGAAGTGTCTGGGTGCCATATTGTATCTCCATAGAACGCAAAGGTTTAGACTGTGTTCACGTCTCATTTTGAGCCTACATCAGACGTGTAAACAGGGAGGGTTTTCCTCCAATGGAATGATGTGATGCTATCCTACTGTTTACGTTTACAGTGAGATATTGTACTTTGCCCATAGACTCCCTTTATAAAAAAAAGTATTCCATACTTTCATATGTATTCAGTATTTTGCAGAATGGAACAGCTGGCCCCTAATAGAACAGTCCGTCCTTGTCCATTTTGCAGAACAGACATATTGAAATTGAATGCACATTGAAATGGTTCCGCATATGGTCCGCAAAAAAACGGAACAGACATGGAAACAAAATACGTTCATGTGTATGAGCCCTAATGTTGTGAAAAAAGGCATATAGATACAGTATATGTCTGATGGACACTCTGTTGCTTATGCTTGGGCCATGTGGTCCCTTGGATGTATATGTTAAGAAATACTACCGACATATACCTCTGATATTTATGAAAACAAGATGTGAACAGAGCCTTAGGCCTCTTTCACATTAGCGGCAGCACGGATCCGGCATTTGAAGGGTGCTGCCGGATCCGTGCTGTCGCATGGACATGTGTGGGGCTGGAACCACGCTCCAGCCCCACACATGTTACACAGTACATACACACAGACACACACACACAGACATATACAAATACACATACATACTTACATGCTCCCGGCAGGTCTCCACATGCTGCGGTTTGCTCTCCAGTCTGAAGACAGAACGGAATGCTTTTAGGAGCATTCCGTTGTCTTCAGTTCAGTTTTGTCCCCATTGACAATGAATGGGGACAAAACTGAAGCGTTTTATTCCGGTATTGATCCCCTATGACGGAACTCAATAACGGAATTATAAAACGCTAGTGTGAAAGTAGCCTTAAAGGGGTTGTCCGAGTTATGACAAAAAATATATAGCACTGTAAATCTGATGGGCAGCAATATATAACTAAGTTAAGCAAGTTTTAGGCAAAAAAAAATCCATATTTCCTAATTTCCCTGGTTCTCTTCTGGTCTTTGTTTACATGCAATAACAACAATCTCAGCCCCTCCCCCTTCTCCCCCCCCCTCTGCAAAGGGAATGAATACAAGTGCTGAGTGACATGTCTGCCTGCTGGAATACTCAGCAGCATGTTGTATGTGCAGGACTACAAGTCCCAGCTGTACAATGACACTGCTGATACACACAGGAAATTCTCCCTACCTGTTCTTGTACAATACAATTCCTCTACAGCTCTTGTGCCCAGCATTTGTCTCCTCTCACTGCTGCAGCTGCTGTTTGTTATAAAGCCTTGAGCCCTCAGTGTGTTCTGGCTGAAGGGGTTAATGTTTTATCTGAAGGAAACCAGGAAGAAAGCAGATAGCAGCCCGGCAAAGAAAGGGGGCGTGGCCAGTGACGTCTCGTGTACAGACTCTTATCTGAACTCTGAGGCTTGTGAACGAAACATCACAGAGCAGAGAGATAAGGTGACATCACAGGTCATGTGACCCTCAGTCAACTCTGAGAAACCAGCAGCTTTAGAAACACAAAGTATATGGGAAAGTTGTTATACCTGACAAGTTAGAAACATATAAAGAACAAAAAAATAACTTGGACAACCCCTTTAAACTTCCAAATCATGCTTTTATTCATGAGCCCAAACTAATACTTTTAAGTTTAAGGAATGAAATTTGCACCCAGTTACAGAGAGAAGTCATTGTTTCAGTTATCACATTATCTTCTTGGTTCCATTGCAGATGACGTTTGTAGTTTGTCCTTGCTTTTAGTTGGCGTAGACTATGATGTCAATTCCTTCCTAACCAAAAGATTAGCTACTATTTCTACAATGACGATCCAAATGTAATGCGTATGTCAGGGAATAAGGGATTTTGCTTTTGTTTTACTTTAGATTCTAATAGAAAACACTTGCCACATTCTTGATAAGATTCTTTTCCAGCATGGGAGTGAGCACTGAGCTAACATGTCCAATCTCAGAGAGATAACACAGGAAAGCGGAGGCACTAATGATGAGCTGTGAATGTTGTGTATCGGATGGGCATATAACTGGCTGACAATTTGCATTCTTCCATATACTGTATATATAGCATGAAGATCTGTGTACATAGTAACATAGTTTAAGGCTGACAAAAGACATCTGTCCAACCAGTTTAGCCTGTTATCCTGCAAGTTGATCCAGAAGAAGGCAAAAAAAAAAAAACCTTGTGAGGTAAGCTAATTTTCCTCACTTTAGGGAAAAAGAATTCCTTCCTGACTCCAATCAAGCAATCAGAATAACTGCCTGGATCAACGACCCCTCTCTAGTAACTATAACCTGTAATATTATTACCCTCCAGAAATACATCCAGGCCCCTCTTGAACTCTTTTAGTGAACTTACCATCACCACCTCCTCAGGCAGAGAGTTCCATAGTCTCACTGCTCTTACCGTAAAGAATCCTCTTCTATGTTTGTGTACAAACCTTCTTTCCTCCAGACACAGAGGATGTCCCCTCGTCACAGTCACAGTCCTTGGGATAAATAGATCATGGGAGAGATCTCTGTACTGACCTCTGATATATTTATACATGGTTATTAGGTCGCCGCCTTAGTCGCCTTTTTTCTAAAGCCTCCAATCTGTCCAGATCCCTCTGTAGCCGTATACTGTCCTCTGTAGTACATATATACAAAATACTGTCTTCTTCTGTGTTAGTTACTTTACACAGTTTAGTGATCTGCAAAAATTTATATTTTACTGTGCAAGCTTTCTACAAGATCATTAATAAAGACATTGAAGAGAACAGGGCCCAATACTGACCCCTGTGGTACCCCACTAATGACAGTGACCCAATCTGAGTGTGTACTGTTAATAACCACCCTCTGTTTTCTATCACTGAGCCAGTTACTTACCCACATACAGACATTTTCTCTCAGGCCAAGCATTCTCATTTTATATACCAACCTTTTATGTTGTACAATATCAAATGCTTTGGAGAAGTCTCCCCTCAGAAGAACTCCCCCCAGTCGTCTTTTTTGTAAAGTGAATAACCATAATTTTGATTATCTTTCTGGGTACTGTAGTCCACCCATTCCAGTTATTACTTTAACCCTCCTCTGCACCCTCTCCAGCTCTGCTATGTCTGCCTTGTTCACAGAAGCCCATAACAGTACTCCATGTCAGGTCTGACTAGTGATTTGTAAAGTGGCAGGACTATGTTCTCATCACGGGCATCTATGCCTCTTTTGATGCAACCCATTATCTTATTGGCCTTGGCAGCAGCTGTCTGACACTGGTTTCTACAGCTTAGTTTGCTGTTCACTAAAATTCCTAAGTCCTTTTCCATGTCAGTGTTACCCAGTGTTTTACCATTTAGTATGTACGGGTGACTTGCATTATTCCTTCCCATGTGCATAACTAGAGATGGGCGAATCATTAAAAAAATTATTCGCCGAACATTTGCCGAACTTTTCCTAAGATTCGTATATTCGACGAATAGATTTGTTGTATTTGCGTACAAAATATATGTTATTATGTGCTATTAGCGAACATTCGCGCACTAATAACGAACGTTCATTTTAAAAAATGTACGCAACTTCTTAGAAGACGTACGCATGAGCGTACAAATAGCTTATGAATCCTCAGCGTACTATTGTCTACGCGATTACACAATACGCTGGCACGTACGACGAGAGGCCGTGGCGTACACTCTTCAGAGGCAGAGCAAATATTCGAAAATGGCATCCAGACGATCCTCATCATTTAGCTCTGCTGCTCAGCTGAAATACATAGTCCGGCTGATGGACCGCCAGGATTACGATTTACGATGACACACACCGCCACCCGAACCAGCATAAAAAGGAGGTGATCCAGCAGGTGATCCGAGGCTTGCGCCATCGTTTTGACACCTTGCGGTCCCCTGGCCAGATCCAGAGTAAATGGTCAGATCTGAAATCGCCCTCAGAGTCACTATGTATATTTGAGGTAGAACAAGTAAGGTGCAGTCTATCCGGCTAAGTCCATAGTACAACCATCCACCATACAATAAAGTGAATATGAGGACACATTGCAGTACCTGTAAAGAAATACACGCAATGGGCAGTACATGAAAACGTTGCTGAAAGGTAAAAACATTAGTGCAAACCATCCAGTGCAAACAGTATAGTGCAAATACATTATAGGTATAATGTAAACATTTTAAATATCACCTACCTAGTATGCTCACGGACACATTTAAATCTCTTTTCTTCTGACGCTTGTCATACAACTGGAACAGAGTCCCAAACTCAGTTGCAATTTGTAATCCACATAGGTAAAATTGTAATCCAAATGGGTAAAAAAATAGCAGCAAAGGTTCCTTAAAAAACCTTCTTTCAAGGGGCTCCCCAATAACCTGAAAAGGGGGAAAAAAGGGATGAGGCGCACGTATGCGCAACTTGGTTAAAACTTTTTTTTTTGATGGGGGGAGTCCTGACAATCCATGTCCATCTGGGTGAGGACAAACGCAGGGCAACAAAAATAAAAACAAACGCCAACTAGTGCTCACCCTTCAGGTTAAGTCCACGTTGTGGCTCCCATAAAAGTTGCAGGATACTTACTTAAGGGCCATCAGGTCCTCTTCACTGCTGCTGGAGCTAAAAGACATGAGAGGGCGCTCCTGCCTCATGAAAGCGACACTGGCTGCGGCAGCAGACCCCCACAAACTCTCAGGGATGGTCTTGGTAGTGACTGGGCGGTCACACTGGCAAGGGCCGTGGCAACTTGGGCCTTGCCCATTACCTTGTAGTGGCCAGATCCTCCCGCCGGCATACAAGGTGACAGAATCTCCGGCTGTAAGGGCTCTGATAATGGTCTTCCGCGAGTGGCGGACTGTGTGGCCTGCACCTGCCATGGCAGTTGGTATTGTACCACCGATGGCTGGTACATAAAACTGTTGATGGTCATCTGTCCCACATGAAGGATTGACGGCGGTGGAAAATCTGGTATCAGGGGTTCCAGCTGAGTTTGGGATTTCTCCTCAGATCGCAGAGTCCCATCATTGGTCTCATGGGAACACCGAGCCTCTTCTGCGGCCTGGGCCTCCTTACTCCAGTCTACTGGGGCGCTGCAGGAGTAGCTGGTCGCTTAAGGAGTTTCACCCCAGTAGCAAAGGGGCCTTGGAGGCTCTTCACAGGGGTATACTCCACGTAATCCCCTGCGTGGAGATTGTGGAGGACGGGCGGAAGATATGGCTGCTTTACAGAACGGCGGTTGACATATAATTCATCTGCCGTCTCCTCATCGGCGATAAAACCTCCACACCTCCACACTGAACCAAATAACGGTACCCTTTCGGCACTCCAGCTTGGGGCCACCAGACTGTGGGTGCTCCATCACCTGAACAACCCACTCCTCTACCAACTTTTTGTATTCCCAGAGGGTCAGGGAGTTCCAAATGACAGCCTCGGGGACCATTGAATCTTGCCGAAGGGAGTAGTCCTTCCGTGGCGGAGCGGGAACTCCTGCCGCCTCCGCCGTGTTAGCCAGCGGAGTGAACACCTCAGAGGGCACCTCAACTAACTTCTTAGGCTGCCGGACATATTGAGAGACGTTGATCTCCTCCCGTTCCTTCTCCTCATAGGGGTCGGTGCCCCACACCATGCCTCCCCAGTCAGGGCCTCGCTGTGTCGCCATCTTATTTGCCTAAGTTGCCTCGTCTTCCTCGCGTGCTGGAGAAGGGGGTGGAGATACCGTGGAGGAGTCTGCATCGCTAATTAATTGAATTCGTATGCAACAGCGTATAGAGTAACTTATACGTAGCAATAGCGTATAATTTATAGGACAAACTACGTAGCGAATGCGTACAAAGTCGAAGCAAATCACCTAATATTCGGATTTGCTTCACAGCTAAAAATTCCCAAGATTCGTTACGAATCAACGAATCGATTCGCTCATCTCTATGCATAACCTTATATGTGTCAATGTTAAACCTCATCTGCCACTTCTTTTGTACTTTATGTAACCTGACCTGGTGGTAACTGCAGTGGAGGTTGGATGTGCCCAACACTGGTTAAGGACTGCACATATATTCAATAAATATGTTGAACTGCAACATTTGTGTTTTACATGGGAGCCCGTCTTACAAGTGAATTGCAAAATAATAGAATTATTGTTCATCATCTCATTTGATCAAGTTTAGATTGATATTTATGTCCTCCTTTAGAAGCGTGGAAGTACTTTCCCTATTCTCCATGCTATGGTGTTTAGAAATTGCTTAGCCTGGTGCTCTAAAATGGTCACTGTACTTTGACACAACTTTGCATAAATCAGTAGCACAAACAACTATAATAAACTTTGTCATATGCCTTAGCAAAATTTCTCACTCTTTTATGTCCTCCCCTCCTTTTCTAAACTAACTTTCCTTCTGAACTTTGTTAGGAATCCATCTTGTGACACCAAGGAGGGCTGCCTGCTCACTGAAGGATCCAATTGCATCATGCCTATGGAGAGAGGAGAGTAGACTAGGAGGGGGGAAGTGCGATAAGAAGCAGAAAGACCAGAAAAGAGATGTGATGTGGTAGATACAACAGCTAATAGTAAGTGTCAATTTTCAAACTATACTGCTTAGTACTTCTCCATAATGTTATACAGTATATGGTGCTTCTGAGTGATTGTGAGTGAGTGAGAAACAGTTAGGGAGCAGAATCTGCTGTCTCTGTTTGTAGTCTATAGGCTGCATGCAAAGGAGAAAACTGTGAAAAAATGGCCAATACAAGTCATATAATAGTCAGATATAGTGCTATTAGTTACATACTGTATACAGACATGGCAACATACCCTGAAAAG